>LPNX010571658.1:336950-353555 GCA_001517045.1 Pseudotsuga menziesii
AGGAAGATATTCTCTCGACACAATTTGTCAGCACCAGTCTACTTCTCTGTATCAACTGGATCATCATCAAGTTCTCATCATCTTCATCTTCAATTCATCTTCATCTTTAAGTCATTTTCATCTTCAAGTCATTTTCATCTAGATCTAGATCTTCACTCGATCTGGATCATCATCAATGGATCTGGATCATCACTCGATCTGGATCATCATCATCGACTCTAGATCATCACTTGATCTTGGTCATCATCACTTGATCTAGATCATCACTCGATCTAGATCATCACTAGGTCATCATCACGGGTGCTATCTCTTAATTATTCTTGTGACAAGAAGTTCTACAGAGCCAACCCTTTTTCATGCTAGTTGTAGGCCTAGCCTCCATGTAGGTCTTCTTCAGCGCTTATATCTGACACTAAGTCAGAATGGCCCACCGAGCACTTACATCTGACCATGAGAGGAACACATCCAACACCATGTCAGAAAGGCACACCCAGCACTCACATCTGTCCATGGGAGGAACACATCCAAGAACCATGTCAGAAAGGCCCAACACTTACATTCACCAGCATGATAGGACACACTACTATCATCTGTGAAAAGGCACAGCACTCACAACCACTAGCATGATAGGACACACCTACTATCATCTATGGAAAGGCTCAACACTCACATCCACCAGCATGGTAGGACACACCTACTACCATCTTTGGAAAGGCACAGCACTTACAATCACCAGCATGGTAGTACACACCTACTACCATTTGTGAAAAGGCACAACACTCACATCCACCAGCATGATAGGACACACCTACTGTCATCTGTGGAAAGGCACAGCACTCACATCTGATCATGTGGGAACCAATCCCACAGTCACATCAGAATGGCTCTTAGCCCGGGCTGAGGATTCCTGGTAATTGACCAGGTGCCTCCATTCTCCCAAAGAATGGCCTTCAGCACTTATATCTGATCATGTGGGAACACATCCTGTAATCACATCAGAATGGCACTGCACTTATATCTGATCATGTGAGAACACATCCCACAGTCATATCAGAATGGCTCAGCACTCATATATGACATGGGAGGAACCAATCCTCTCACCATGACAGAATGTCTCAGCCCTTACATCTGACCATGGAAGGAACCAATCCTCTCACCATGTCAGAATGGCTCACGGACTCATCACTTCCCCTTGGAGGGATCCTTGATCTGGAGAACACCAAGCTTCTCCTTGAAGTATTCAAACTTTACTCTGGAAAATGGCTTAGTCAACACATCAGCTATTTGTTCGTCCTTCGTAATATACTGGAGCTTCACTGCTCCTCTCTACACCATATCCCTGATATAGTGATACTTGATCTCGATATGCTTCGACTTTTCATGGAACACTGGGTTCTCTGATAACTTCACACAACTTTGGTTGTCACAATATATACAAGTAGCATCCAACTGGAGATCAAATAAATCAGACAGTAGCTTCCTCAACCATACTGCCTCACAACTAGCTGAACAAGCTGTGACATACTCTGCTTCACCTGTACTCAGTGCCATGCAAGACTGTTTCTTGCTAAACCAAGAGATCGGACCTGATCCCATACTAAAGCAGCACCCTGAAGTGCTCTTCCTATCGATGGCACTGCCTGCCCAATCTGAATCAACATAACCCTCAAGGTTAATCTTCTGATTCGCCTCATACTTGAGCCCATAATCAACTGTACCCCTCAGGTACCTCAGAATATTCTTTGCAGCAATCAAATGAACATGTCTCGTATCTGTCAAGAACTAGCTCAAGGTGTTCACAGCAAAGCAAATATCCAGTCTTGTATTTGTCAGGTATATCAAGGACCCAATCATCTGACAATACATCGAAGCATCAACCAATTCTAATGAAGCATCGCTCAATAGCTTCAGGTTCGATGCCATAGGTGTGGTCATGGCCTTGCAATGATACTTCCCTTGTCCCAGGGAAATTCCATCTGCATTCTACCACACCTCCATGCCTAGAAAATAGTGCATCATACCCAAATCCTTCATTTCAAACTTGGCAGCAAGCTTCCTCTTCATATCATAAATCAACCCATCCATACCTGTCACAAACAGATCATCCACATACAGTAGGAGTATCACTGGGTTACCATCTTCAATCTTGTAGTAAAGGTTGGAATCTACTTTACTTTTGGTAAAGCCCAAACTGGATAGAAAGTTGTCAATTATGTCGTACCATGTCCTGCGTGCCTATTTCAAACCATACATGGATTTCTTCAATTTACACACATGAGTCTCCCTGTCATGTGTCTCAAAACCAAGTGGCTGCTCCACATACACTTTCTTTTCCACTACACCATTCAAGAAAGCAGTCTTAACATCCATCTGGTGTATCTTCCATTTCATCACTGCAACTAGAGAAAGTACTGATCTGATGGAAGTGTATCTTGCTACAGGTGCAAAAGTTTCCTCATAACCTATTCCTTCTTTCTGGGAGAAGCCACGAACCACAAATCTTTCTTTATATTTTTCTATGCTACCATCTGTAACATGCTTGATCTTGTAGATCCTCTTGGAAATTAAAACAAACTTCCCTTATGGTCTTGGGACAATATCCCAGACATCATTCTTCATGATCTATTCATACTCTTTGATCATAGCATCCTTCCATTCTTTCCTTTTTGTCGTTTCTTCATAGTTGGAAGGTTCTTTATCGATGAAGTCACATAATAAGGCTACATAACCGGAGCAGGACCTGGTTATTTTTCTTTCTCTGTGATTTTCTTCTGGAGCCCCATATCTTTCTGCACCTTGGATAGCTTCTTGTACCCAAGCAGGTTTCCTCTTATGAGGATTCTTCTCCTGAGGTGGATCTATAGGTTCTTGAGGTTCTTCAAATTCTTGATCTTCTTCTTGAATTTGTTTGTTCATGGTTGTGTCATGAATTCTGGGTGCTTATGTGTCTTCAGGTTCTTCAGCAAATCTCTTTCTGGATTTGTTGTAAGCTGAGTCTTCATCAAATGTTGCGTCCCTGCTGATGTCAATCTTCTTGAATCCTGGGAAGTATATTCTGTAAGCCTTTGAGCTTTCAGAGTATCCCACAAATATACCCTTCTTTCTTGAAGGATCTAACTTTGTCCTCTTTTCTTTCAGAATGTGTATGTACACTAGACAGCCGAATATTCTGAGATGGTTGACTTATGGTTTCTTGTCGGAAAAGACTTCTTCAGGTGTCTTGTTCTCGATTACTCTGTGTGGAGTACGGTTTTGTACATACACCACTGTTCTGGCAGCCTCTGCCCATAGATGCATGGGAAGATCTTGATCATGAAGCATGGCCCTTGCAGCTTCCATGATCATTCTATTCTTTCTTTTTGCAACCCCCTTTTGTTGTGGATTATATGGAGTAGTTAACTCCCTCTTAATCCCTGAATCTTTGCATAATGCTTTGAATTCATTTGATGTGAATTCTCCACCATTATCTAATCGAAAGTTTTTGATCTTCTTTTCTGTATGGTTCTCGATCAAGGCTTTGAATTCCTTGAACTTGCTGAATACTTTGTCTTTGTTCTTCAAGAAGTATATCCATGTCTTCCTAGAAAAATCATCAATAAAATAAACATAGTATACATACCCGCTTAATGAACTTGATGACATTGGACCGCATACATCGGAGCGAATGATTTCCAAGATTTATTTTTCCTTGCTCTCGCTACTTGGAAAATGTATTCTTTGTGTTCTTTCCTTTCGCACATCCTTTGCAGACTCCATCGTGTTTGCCTGGATTTCTGGAATACCTTCAACGACTTTTCTTGCAAGTGGTAGTGCTCTGTAATGCACATGTGCAAGCCTTCTATGCCAAAGTTTATTTGGCTCTACTGTGTCATGGACCAAGGCTTGTTCTGGATGGCCCTTCAATTTGTATAGACCTCCCTCTTGTTCCCCAATCACTACTTCATCATCAATAGTCTTTCCCTTTGGTCACATGAGAACTTGGCCATCTACAAATGCAACCCTCATGCCTTTTGCATCTAATGCAGATATGGAGAGGAGGTTCTTCTTTAGTCCTGGTACAAACAATACATTCTTCATCATCATAGACTTTCCAGAGTCTAGCTTATAGGAGGATTCCCCACTACCTTTTATTGGATACTAGTAGTCATCTCCAAGTTTCACCTTGTGGGGTGATTCATGTTCTGATAGTTTCACAAAGGACTCTTTGAATCCTGTCATATGTTTGGAAGCCCCCCTGTCTATAAGCCAATCACTGCTTCCATGTGTAATGTTTCCTATGAGAGCAGAAATCAAGACATATTCTTCATCACTTGAAGAATCATCACTTTTTTGTATGATTCTCTTTATGGAAAGTTCATCATCCTCTGCAACATGAGCATGATGTCTTCTCTTATTCCCCTTCTTCTCGTGAGAGACATTTTTGTTTCTAGGACATTCTCTAGCATAGTGTCCTTTCTCGTCACATGTATAACATCTGATTCTAGACAAATATTTTCTAGTGTTACTTTTATGGAAGTGCTTACCTTTGGGGTGATGAGAACTTCTTTTCTTGGAGTGTACTGTGAGAGCTTGATCTTCATTTCCCATCTTTTCTTCTCGAGCTGCCATCCGAGCTTCTTCTTGAGAGCATTCTTCCCATAGTCTGCTGAACTTGACTAGCTTCTTTCTGGCACAG
The DNA here is from genome assembly GCA_001517045.1 of Pseudotsuga menziesii. NCBI lineage: Eukaryota > Viridiplantae > Streptophyta > Pinopsida > Pinales > Pinaceae > Pseudotsuga > Pseudotsuga menziesii. The sequence continues at coordinate 341,626 of LPNX010571658.1, forward strand.
ATCCCTTGAATAAAGGAGTCCCGTGATCTAGGGAGACCATTCAAGGTGGTCATTACAATCTCTGCATTCTCCACTTCTTCATCCACTACTTCAAGTTGTTCTTTGATCTGGGAGACCCTTGTGAAGTATGACTGTATGGTCTTCGCATTATGGATCTTCACATTCTTCAACTAGTTCCTCAAAGTCATCTTCTGGTTTATGTTCTTTCCTTCAAACAGTTTGGTGAGGGCATCAAACATAGCTTTAGGTGTCTTTAGGGAGGACACCTATGGTATGAGGTGATCCTTGATTGAATCAGCAATAATCCTCTTAGCCATGACCAACTTATTTTTGTGTAAGGCCTTAGCCTCATCTCCCTCTGGAACTGGAACCTCCTCGTTGATGTAGGAGTCCAACTCATTTTCTTCCAGGACCAGGGAGATCCTATACTTCCAGGCTCGGAAGTTATCAACTCCCTCAAGCTTTTCATCAAGCTTGGTATGATGAGACATCTTAATTGAGAACCTCAAATAGAAATACAAAATATTTAGATCTTACCAGGTTAAGATGTTGGAACTGGATCTAGAGCTGAATTTCTGCAGAGCTGGTTCAGGAGCAGATTAGGGTTTGACTTTCCTGGAGTTCTGTCCAACCAAATACTTTGATCTTGATCTCTAAACTTTGATTTTGAGGAGGAGATCAATCTAGGCCTAGGCTCACTCAAAAATTCCACTTCTGTGGAAAGCCTTAATTTTCGGCAGTAGTGTTGGGGTCAAAAACTAAAAATGCTCAGAATCAGATTCTGCTTTGACAGAAAGATGCGCCCTGGAGAGGAGAGTTAGCCCAACCTTCTTTTGCTGAAAATCTGTGGAGAGAGATCCAAAAAATAGGAAGCCCTAGTTTTTGCAGCTGCACAGTGTCTTATTCTCAGGTTAGCTCTGATACCATGTTAGTTTTTTATCATTTAATCTAGCATTTTATTAGGATCTTTAACTGAGAGAATAACAAGCACAGCAATCAAACATAAGAGACAAAGAACACAATGTTTTTTCCTCGGGGAAACCATAAAGGAGAAAACCCTGCAACTTCCTCAGAGATAGAATCAACACCAAAAGGAAAACCCCAAAAATAGTAAGATGATCTCCCAACAGCAGTAGTCTCTCTCTCTCTTGTTCCAGCAGCTTGTTCTCTCTCAGTTATGCGCTACAACTGAGTGTCTTCTTCTCTAGGAGAGTTTAATAACCCTAGGGTCCCACAACTGTGGAGACTTTAACCCTTGATCAATACGAGGGTTACCCACAATGACTTGACATGACTTGTTTACATTATTGAATCTCTCAATAGGAACATCGGGGCATGACATGACTCAAATACATTACAGACACTTCTCAGAATAAACATCATGGTACAATACATAAGATATATGGATGAATACATTATGAAGTTACAAATACATCAACACCAGGAAGGCACTCAGTTTGCTTGATTACGATCATGCCATTGTACTAGACACAAAGTAAGAACGAATAAATGCATTTTGGAGCTTTGTAGATTTGAAACATATGATGTTTTATGACAAAAAATTGTATAGAATTTTACCTTTTGTGTAGCGGCCTTAAGCTAGGAAGAATAGAAGGATTGGTGCAATCAACTATGATTAGTTTATCATTGCAATTATATATTGTATAAGATGGTTTTCTTCACAAATATAATCCAACGCATTTATTACTGCACATGACATTATAATATAATTGAAAAGCTATTGATTCTCTCGATGGTTTTTTCACCTCTTACTGCACATGCTAGTATAAATTATTCTTCCATTTTTACATAGTTGTATTGAATCTTGCAAATCATTACCTAGAGAGTATCTAGGTAGAGAGTTGAGAAATTCTTCTCCCATTTTTACATAGTTGTATTGAATCTTGCAAATCATTACCTAGAGAGTAGAGATGAATTAATGAATTACTTGTAACAAATTTACTTTACCTCTTCGTTGAGGACCATGTAATATGAGTAAGGAGCTACCTAAGTTAAATCCCTTGCCGAATAAGCACATCTAAGAAGTCATAAATAGGAGAGGAAATGCCAAGTCTTTATAGTTGTGTACTTCCTCATAAAAAGGCATGAATGAAGAAACATTGGCCCTTGCCCCTATAAAACAAAACGACAATTATTGATGTTGACAATGACAATTATTGATGTTGACATTAGTCATTTTGGAGATGACTAAGCCACTAAGACTTGGTAACAATGGATGGGGCCTAATATTTGTGGGCACTAAGTTAACTAGGATTGGTTATAGGAAACCCAACGATTCCGACCAATATGAACATTCACTTAATGTTGGGCGTGTTGTTTCACGATTTCTTTGTCCTTACGATTAGGTGGATTTCTTTGTTTAGATGTAGGTAGAGGATCTTTTAACTTTGTCTTTTGCTTCATTGACTTTGGCTTTTATATATATAAAATATTGATTATTATTATTATACGTGGATTGTTATTTGAAATGATGATGGTAGAAATTGTAGTGTATGTATTATATTGGCTAGATTATAATGGCTAGTTTTTTTGGTTTTTTTTTATAAGAAGAGTTTGGTGAGATGTTTTCAACTTTTTATGGGAAGACGTGTAACTTAATGTAATATAATGTAAACTTAAGTATTAAAAATAAAAAAGATAATAATTTTTTTATAAGAGTTTATAAAATAAAATGAAAACTAAATAAATATATTTATTTATTTATTTATAAAATAAAATTTAAAACCAAATATAAAATTATTAGAAAAATAACACCTTAAAAAATCCCATGCCTAAATCTAAAATAATATATATATTGTTAATCTATTAATAATTTATTAAAATTATATTTAAAATAAATATCATGAAAATTTTGTTATTCCCCATTTAAATTCAAATTTAAAAATGGTAGAGGAGATCCTGAACACTTGTGACAGGTGAGTGGCGTCGCGCTTTTAACATTAGGGCCAAGGTGGTCTCTCGTCGTTTTGAATGAGATGGTGCAGGGTTTGCTGCTGCAATGACCCATGCCTTTCATTAATTAATTTATGGTTAACTGAATATGATATTGATTTTATAAAACCCATGTCTTTGATTAATTAGGAGTAAACTTTTTACTCGACCATTTGAACCAATCGGATGATTTGGCTTGCGTGAGCTGTCACATCACGCGCATAAAAAGTTTACTTCATTAATTTATGGGTAATTTAAAATGATATTGATTTTATAATCACTTTGGTGTCCTGGTTAAACCTGGATGGAGCGTAAACGATAATCACGCATCAAATCTTGAAAGCGAAAGCGGAAGGGGTGAATGTTTATTTTTATTGGAGTGGATGGCATGAAGCATTCAAATAATAATAATAATAATGTCACTTCAGTGTAACAGAGTGAATTGCACTTACAAAATTTGGTCTATTTAAAATCGATGGCCGTCGCCCAGAGTGCAGAAATTGGAACATTGAATTTGGCGATATAGTTTATGAGGGCTCGATATTTTGCCAACTTTTTGCAGTATGTATGTTCTCATGGCGAGGTCTCTTCTCCATCTGAACGCTACAGCAGCTTGTGCTTTGCGTCGGTGTGGGAGAAATGGATTTGGTTTTGGAGCAAATCTTGTCATTACTATGTAAGTTTTCTTTATAATAACTATAATCTAAATCTTTTATCTTTTTTATTACTATTGTTTTTTAAATGAAACATGTCTCAGAGAACCCTCGTCTTTATTTTTGTGGTTAACTTTTTAAACTTTTGATGTTGCAGGCGAGGATACACCCGAGTAGCAGCCAAAGTAGAGTTGTCAGAAGGATTAATTCGGGCAGACTCGCCAAAACAAGCGGATGATAAAGCTAGTGCATGTGCATGTTATATACAGAGGTCTTGGATGCCGGATCCTATAACTGGCTACTATGTCCCGGAAGATTATAAACAGACCGAAACTTCTCGCCCGGTACCAAATTGAAGCTGTTTGCTCAATTGAATTGGGTCCAATCCCATGTCTTAAACATATACTCTGGCACGCAGAATACAGATGCTGTCTATAGTTGTGTAATAAATGGAATAAAGTTTACTACTTACATGGTTAAATAAATTATTTATTTATTTAATCATATTAATTCTTTTAAATCTGATTTACAGGATAGGTAACAAGTTTTTTTGGGGATTTTAATCTATGACTTTTTTTTTTTTTTTTAAACAAATTTTTTAACATCTCAGCCCACTCAGGTTGTAATTGAGTAGCCTTATTATGCTTCAATATATGATTCATATGATGTATTTCTGCTTTGCTTTTTCTAGAGTCAAGAAAACAATACATAAAAATGGTTTTAAGGTTTTAAGAGTACCAAGGTGGTCTATGATTCATATGATGTATTTCTACTTTGGTTTTTCGAAGTCACTCAAGCAAAGCATACAATTGGTTTTATTATGATTTTAAAGCTAGTAAGGTGGTCCACACTTAAATGATAGCCTCAAATTCTTTTTATATTATTTAGCTAAAATAACTAATAATACGGTCATATGGATTTTCTCTCAGTAAAACTTTAAAAATAAAAACAATGAGACTTTCTCTTCACTTCAAACTCACTCTATTTCTTCAAAGAAGAAAATTGTTTTCTCCATTAAAAGAAAAGGCTTAAAACGAATTTGAACAAAAAAAATTGGATGTTTTCACTTAAATTGATTTATTTTATTTGACTTACAATTTCCTTAAAATACAAAAATTTATATTATTTTATATTTATATAGTACCATTTTTTCTTTTTTAAGTAAAATTTTGTATCAATAAATCTTATATATTTTTAAAGCCTCGTTATAAAAAGCCCTAATAATTTTTCTAACATACACATTTAGTATTTTAAATTATTAAAACATTCCTACAATGAATCATTAGTACGGTGCATTACTATTAATGCCGCCATTAGTGCATACGGAAAATACATACATGCGAAAAACTCATTCAACGGATGTGAAAACTTACCCAACATGAAATCGTATCATTATAAACATAAGATCAAATTGTGTAGTCTAAGCGTTTGACTATTTCTTGATTAGGATTTTCCAGGTAGAAATTTGTAAAATCTTGTTTAGATGCTATTAAGCTTTGAAATTTTAGGTGTCTTAACTGTTTGATAATGTTCAATCACTTTCTGTCATCAAAATTATTATTAGTACATAGTTAATTAATTTTCATATTGGAGTGGAGTGCCCTTCATTGACTCTGTTAGGTTAATTATTGAGGATAATTTGAAACTCAATAATCTTTGGAATTGAGAAACTATGACAGCATGTTTCAAAAACTGGTGTTTAAATATGGAAGTGGCAAATTTTAAACCATTAGCTATCATTGTTTTATGGTTCATCTGGAAGGTCAGAAATTTGTCTTGTTTCGAGGATTTTTCCTTATCTCGTGCACAGGTATCTAGTTTTAGTTTGGGAATGATGAAGAATATCCCTCATAAGCACTCTCTGGTTTCGATCCGAACCATCTTTGTGGAATTTATTGATAAAACCCATGCATGGGGTTTTTTTATGGTTCTGCAAGGGATCCCATATCTTGTGTAGCTGGAGGTATGTTATTTTTATCAGATGTTCACTTTTTTCCCTTTAAAGCTGGATTAGGTTTGGGTACTAATAATTTTGCAGAATTATGTGCCCTCAAGCTACTTCTTATTCTGGCTCAAAGAAACTCGTTGGATAAAATTCAGATTTTCGGTGATTCTCAGTTAGTTATTAACTGGGCATCTGGTAAGTGCCGATTAATGAATTTAGAATTAGTCATGATTCTCCGGGATGTTAACAGGATTGTTGATTGTTTCGATTCTATGTCGTTCAAACATATCTACTGGGAAAGAAATTCTTCTGCAAATGCTTTGGCAAAAGCTGGAGGAAGGATAGTGGAAGGATCCTGGTCAATTAAGGAACATCAAGCAGATGCTGTTGTGGAAACCTTTTAGGTTTTCTAATTAAAATCAAAATTTTAAAAGGTTCATTGGGACATGGGTTTGATCTTTGGCTTTGTTGGAGACAGTGTTTGTTCTCAGTGGATGGTGATTCACAAACCAGTTATGATACTTTATGAGCAGGTTTTTGAAATGATGATTAAGTTCTGGAATTATATATCAGCAGTTGTAAAACGATTATTTTGATATGTTTTATGCTTTTGACATTCGGTTTTATGTGCTCGTATGGAGCATTATTTTGAATGATATCTTTCTTGAAAATATTGTTTTCTTCTTGGAAGATGATGCAGAGATCAGTTCTCTGTTTTGAGCAGTTCTGATGGAGTTAAAGTTTTGGGACTATTATATGAACAGTTTATGAATCTGGTTATAATTTTTGAATTTGTTGTATGCCTTTGGATAATTTTGGTATTTTTTGAGCTCTTTATGGAGCATTATCTTGATTGTAATTACCAACTATAAGGTTGGGACTCTCGGTGTTAATGGACTTTTGGGCCATCTGTTGAATGTAAATAAAGATATTTACGAATTTTTTCCTTGGAAAAAAAAAAAGTTAAATCATAGTTTACAAAATAAAAAATACATAATTTAAATGAAAAATCTAGTTAAAACCAATTCTCAAATATTTAAATATATTCTAAACAAATAAATAGGTTGTAGTACAAAATAGTAAAGTGAATAGGCAATGTATTTAGGAATATAAAATATAAACTTTTATCATAATAAAAGTTATGACACTAAGTTGATTATAGGTTAATAATGCTTGTTTAAAAAAAATTGATAATGTAAAACTAGTTAGGCCGAAGGCCTTCTTTCTCTGAGGTCGGGTTTGAAAAACCCTGTACCTCTTTTGGTCATCCAGTTATCAAATAAAAAAATGACACGTACGCTGGATTGGAGCTGGAAGACCGTCACGCCTTTTGAAAATCTCTCCGTCAGAAAGTTAAAATCTTATCGGTGTTCCCAAGACACACTGACAAAATTTCGATTTTGCAACCCCATTTCTATAAGTGAACTCGTAGTTATTGTTATTGCAAGGGAATTTTTAATGTGGAGGAGCTCCCCCGATCTGTGACTTCCACTAACCCTGCACGCTGCCTCCCTCTACTCAAAGAAATCAACTATATTCTCCTTCTGCGTTCCTGCACCTACCACGGAAATGGAACCCACACAAATTTATCAGAAAATGTATCCCACACATTGTCTCCACGCCCATCTTCTTTTACGGCTTCCTCATACCACAAAACAGCTTAAGAATTAATATATCTCACATCTTTTTTTACGGCTCCCTCGTACTGCAAAACAACTTAAGAATTAATATATCTCACATCTTCTTTTACGGCTCCATCGTACTGCAAAACAACTTAAGAATTAATATATCTCACATTTGTCCTGCAATTGCAACGTAGATCTGCAAAACAATGGTTTGATGCCTCAAGGCTGGAATGCTGAGGAGGTCATGCCAAATACAAATCCATGAAGAAAATCCAGTCGATTCAAATCTATTGTCAAGTTTGGACAATATTGGGCTTTGGACATTTTTGCACTACAGTTAAAATAACCACAATCACAGCAAAGAATGACATAAAAGTGCTCATCTTTGTCATTTGAAATTTGATATGCTTTATATGAACAATTTATATAATTCCTTTAAAGCTTTGATGATTTCTAAAGTAAAATTGAAAAGAAATTTAACCTGTTGCTTTGGATGCTATCATGGAAGACTTCTCAACCACATCACAATAAGCACAAAAATATTCCGTAAGTTTTAAAATTGCCTATAGTTGAATTGGATGACCTCGTTGAACTCCACCCATTTCAAATATCTGCGATAGTATTTATTTAGGATCATGGTTTCCAACATCACACAGATATGTGATATGTGGGTCATTCCGCATTCCACCGCCATCCCTACAGTTTTTGGTCTCTTTCATAAATGTATATATACACAAACTCTGAAATTCTGAGTATGAAGCATGTTTCGGATTTATTTTGTTATAAGAGATTAAAAACATAATAAATACAATATAATGATAAATTAGAATGTAATAAATAAAATCATATTAAAATATAATTATAATATAATTTTCAAAAAGAGGGGTGGCAGGTGCGGGGGGATCCCTGAGGACATGTTGAACAAACCTTCGCTTGGGGTCTTGGACATAGGACCGACACTGAGGCCGAGTGGTTGGCGCTCCTATAGGGTTGCAATCATTAGCCAGCAAATACCACCACAAGACTGCGATTTTCGAAGACTCTCGGCATGTTGTATTCAAGATGATCAATGGATACACCACTGGCTCCATTAAATGTCATCTCCTGCACGACAAAATCATTCCTCTCATGTCTAATTCCTATGAGCTCTTTCACATCCTTCGCACAAATAACTCAGCAGCGAATTCCTTGGAAAATATGGGGGCCTCCCTCCCTCAAGGGCAACTTAGCCTGAATGGTCAAGTTCCTTACCTCAAATTTATCCCCTAATGGTTTTTCGAGACTCTTGTTTTACCCACATGGCATGTCGTCTTCCCCCATTTCAAATCTAGAAGAGTCTAATGCACTCCCCAAAGGTCTCAACGACGTCCCCCTATTTTTTTCACCTTATCTCTCCATCCTAGTCACTACATCCCCCCTTATCCCTCCATCTCACCCCACCCCACCGCCTCGTGCTCTCCTTCCCCAGCTGGCTTCCATCTCGCGCTCCTTCCCGAAGGGTCTTCAATCCTCAAGTGTTGTCCTGCCACTCTTCATCCTCCCTTCGCGTGGACTCAACACAGCTCTCACCTCCCCTTGGACTATGCTGGATTTATTTCTCACCTTCCCCGGGTTAATTGCCTCCTTCTTTCGCACACTCCAGGTCTTTTCACTCCCTTCACTATGTCTTCCCCTCGAAGCTGCTCACAACCTCATTTCCCTCCCGGTCTCGGCTCTGTTCGTTATGTGATTTCCCCGGGGTGCATCCTATTCGATGCCATAGCAGGCGTAGACAAAGGATGGTTGCAGGAAATCCCGTGGGAAGCTCTCCCTCTCACCAGGACATTCGTGAAAGAAAGACTGTCTCTCGCATCCTTTTCCACCTGCTCTTGCAGTACCCTTTCTAGAACTTCGTTGTGGTTTTCGAGCATAGACTCCGGTCCCAATCTCCTCATTGACGCACAGCCATCCATTGCTAAGAATAACTCGATTTTGGGCTGCCACTGCTCAGGGTGGAAAGAAGGTGCAGTTGGCACATTATCCTGCCGAAGCAAGACTGACCGAGACTCTCTCCTGCAGGAGTTAAATACTCTCAAGCAAATTCTTAGTGGTATCTCTCCCAAGAATCAGGAATACGTGATTGCAGTTTCAGTCCGAGCTCTCCATAGCAATTTCTCCCGTATTGATATTTCTCCTGGACAAGGCAGAATGTCGCAGGCTAACGAGAATGTTGGCATTATGGATGTGAAGAAAAATCTCAGTCGCCTCTATGAAATGATGGACATAGGCATAATGGACAATAATAAAATTGCGCAAGAGTTCAAGAGCATGGGGGAAGTGGTCAGTTACACATCTATGCAAATCAGTAATCATGATGCAAGGATTGATGACAATGAGAGTAACCTCAGGGAAATGATGGGCAAGGTGGACAAAATTCAAGAAGACCTCCAGCGCTTGATTAACATGAATCAATGTAGCAAGGACTTCGAAATCCTAGTAGCTGCAGCGCACCCCATGGAGGAGGAATCAGTTGTCCAGCCCATGAAGCCTACAGGAAATCCTTAAATGGTTCTTATTTCAAAACAGTTTTTATGTTTTATTGTCTTTTACTTTGCAAGAAGTTTATAAGGGTATACACTACCCCTGGCACTAGATGTTTTGCAAACTCTCTCTATGGAGTTCTTTGGTCATCTCCATGGACTAGTTTTGTTTCCAGCTTATCTGAACTGCAAGAACTCTTTGTTCCTGCTTTTATTTTGTAATGAATGGTTGTGCACAACCTGTTTTATAAAAACCTTTCTTAGTTTCTGTTATATATATATATATATATATATATATATATATAATTTTCAAAAAGGTTGGTTATATATATATGAAATAATATTAACAATAACATATCTTGACAATTCACTTTATTAAGGGTGTTTTTCCAGTAACATTAATTTACAAAATATTTATTTTACTTTATTAAGGGTGTTTTTCCAGTAACATTAACTTACAAAATATTTAATAAATTTGATTCGAAAAATTCAAAAAAAATGAAACTCTTCATAAGTTTAGGAGAGGGTATGGAGCCTAAAATTATTTATTTTTTCCCTTCTTTATTTTTCTATAACTTACCTCCCCTTTGTGTAAAGAGCACAAATATGTATAATCCTATGATTGTAATCACACATATTAATAAAAGACTACTTAATATTAGCTTATAGTTTTTCCTCTTTATTTGCCCACTTATTATACTTTTATAGATATGGATTGTATAGTATAATTGCATTATTGACGACGAGAGTATAGCGAGATTCTTCATATTACAACATTGGTTTTTTTCATTCTTACTAGTGTATAAATACTCATGAAAAATGAAAATGTATTAGTTGATTAACTTTCATGAAGAATGAAAATGTATTAGCTGATTAACTTTCCGAGAAATATCTTTGAGTATTTACTTGTGTATGCTTATTAAGATTGTAGCCTTTAACTGTTTCTTAAAGGCTATGTTGAAAAATTGGTTTTAATAACAACCAATAGACTTAAAATCTAGATGGAATAATAGGATGGTGATAATTGTTATAACAAAAGGGCTGGATAGATTTTTTTCATAGGATATTTTGATAAAATTAAGGTGTAGATGAAAAAAAACTATCATAATCCTTCAAATTAATGTTTAAAAAATGAGTAATGATGATGATAATTGTTATAACAAAAGGGTTGGATAGGTAGTCTTAAAATTAAGATTTAGATGGAAAATTTTTTTATCGTAATCTTTCAATTTAATGTTTAAAATTCAAAGCCCCACTTTCCAAGGAATAAGACCATATGACTCAAGTTCATGCAACTTTGTTATAATAACCTTCTTCAATGGAATGTGACCATATTACTCAACTTCATGTAGATTTTCCATGATAACCTTCAATGCTAACTTAAAAAGGATCAAATATATCATCACAAATGTACAGTGTAAAAAGATCAGAATTAAAATCACTAAGGAGGTATAGGATTATAAAAATGACACTATTATTGAAGAGAGCATGAAAAAATAGGATTATAAAAAGGACAATATCATTGAAGAGAGCATGAAAAACATGGGAAAATTTAGGAGTTGTCACAATGGAGGAAGCTTTTTAGAAGTAAAAAAGTATGATATTTGGTTAAAGGAGGGGGATGAAATAACAGAGGTATCTGATTCTTTGATGTGGGAGTATAATAAGAAGGACGGTCATGTATCGGCCAGCAGTGCCTATGATTGTATTGTGGATTTCTACAGGCCTGTAGGGGGGAATAAAACTCCTTTATCGCTGTGGCATAGTTCTCTGCCACGGAAAATTGGCTGTTTCATTTGGTTGATGCAAAAAAATCGGATTCTGACATGGGATAATCTACAAAAGAAAGGTAAGCAAGGTGCTAGTATATGCATTTTATGTTTGAAGGATGAGGAGTCTGTACACCATCTTTTTACTCGTTGCCCGATATGGAACAGCATCAGAGAAATTATATGTGATCTTCTTCAGATTAATTTTCCTCCTATTACTACCTCTATTGCTGAGTTCTTGGATTCTTGGATTACTAAACATCCAAGTGGTTCTGATTATAGATATATACCACATCATTTGTGCTGGGTTATCTGGAAGTCGCGTAACAAAGCCATCTTTGAAGATAAAAGTATATCTGTTATGGGTATTTTCCATCAGTTTTTGAATGCTGTTAAATTGTCTCCAGCGCGACCATTTATAAAGGAGAGAAAAAGCAAGAAAATAAGAAAGATTGGGCAAGCTCCTG
>LPNX010571658.1:357180-380562 GCA_001517045.1 Pseudotsuga menziesii
ACTCAAATTTATCAACTTGTACCCTTTTCAATCTTCATAGTATCCAACAAAAAGACACTCTTGGCTTTGGGGCTGCAAAGCCTTCCTCTTCTCTGTCGGGATTCTAGCCCATGCCTTTGAGCCAAAAATCCTGAAATGGGTCACATCTGGCTTGTGCCCACTCCATGCTTCGAAGGGAGTCATGCCATCAAGCTGTTTGTGAGGCACCCTATTCTGAATATAGGCTGCACAGTTGATAGCTTCAGCCCCATACTTTGGTGGCAAAGTTTTGGCCTCCATCATGCATGTTGCCATCTCCTTCAGTGATATGTTCTTCCTCTCTGCAACACCATTTTGCTGTGGTGTGTAGGGGATAGAATTCTACATCTGAATACCTGCATCTGCACAATAGTTAATAAACTCAGACTTGACATACTCACCACCATTTTCAGATCTGAGGACCTTGAGTTTCCTTCCACATTGGTTTTCAACCAAAGCCTTAAAGACTTTGAATAGGCCAAAAACTTCAGACTTGTGTTTCATGAAGTGAACCCAACAATACCTGGAAAAATAATCAATAAAGGTCAATGCATATTTGGCCTGACTCATGGACATATGAGGGAATGGGCCAGCAACATCACTGTGAATCAGCTCGAGGGGTGCAGAGGTTCTCTCATGACTAGCTTTCTCAAACTTACGCTCTGGGTGTTTTCCTAGGATACAGCCTTGGCAGACTCCTTTGGAAAATTTTATCTTGGGAAACCCTATGACCATTTCTTTCTCACTAATATCATACAGATACTTGTAATTTAGATGGCCAAATATTTCATGCCACAGCTTGCTGGCTTCATTAGCATGAATGAGAAGAGCAAAGGGGTTTGAGTAAGGTAGGAAGTGTGAAAACATGTATACCTTTTGAGCATGATTCGCTACTCCTTTTGCAATGACTCTACCACTTGAGATTTCTGTGATCTCAACTTCATTGGGGGAGAATATGACTTTCTTAGGAGACCCAGTGTGGGTCATCTGGTACACTGACAGAAGGTTGGAGGCGAGACCAGGGACATACAGCACATTGTTGAAGTTACCATGATCAAGTTCTATCCTTCCTTTGCCTTTACTTTCAGTGAGAGAGTCATCTCCCAGTACAATAGATGGTCCTTTCAACATATCCAGTGAGGAGAAGGCCTCCTTAGTCGAAACCATGTGTCTTGAAGCTCCAGAATCTATGATAAAACTGGGTGAGCTTGATGTGCTAGAAACTAGAGCATGAACTCTCTCTCTGTCATCGAAACTTGATCCTCCTTCTCTCTTCTTTGAGCTTTCTGGAAGGGAGATGCCATTATTTTCCAGGAGATTGGTCAGCATATCAATCTAATTTTTCATACAAGAGCTTTTAATGCGATTGCCCTTCGAACAGTATGAGCACTTGTTCATTTCACCTTTGTTTTTCTTCTTCTGGGTATTTTTCTTGGGACCTTGTTGATCCTCTGGAGACTGCTTCTTGTCTCTTCTTTGCTCAGGTGGCTTTTTAGCTTTCTTTTTGCTTTTATCCACCTTCGAATCTCCAGCAATCAAAGCTTGATCTTTGGATGGTTTGATGGTGCCCATCATCACCAGCTTGTCTTGTTCTTGTGTGAGAGATTCCATGAAATCTGCAAGGCTAGGCATCTTCCAGGTTCGAGCTGTGAGTTTTGTGGCATAGAAGGTCAAAACAAAAACTGAGTAGTCAGGTCCTAGCTTCGAGAGGATGGCCAATACGAGTTGATCATCTTTATTTTCGATACCACACTGCTTCAGCTGCAAAACTAGTGCTTTGAACTTGGAGAAATATAGCTGCAGGGATTCAAAGCTACTGGGACTCAGAGAAATCAGCTCATTTTCGATCTGATGTCCCCTCATCTCATCTGTCTTTCCAAAAAGATCTGAAATATTCTCCCATACTTGATCCAGTGAAGTTAATCCATCGAGATGGAAAAGGAGGTCTCGGGAAATACTGAGACATAGGAGGCCATAGGCCTCATCTCTCTGATTGTGCCATTTGATCTTCTCTACAGCTGCATTGGGCTCTACTTATGTTTCCATAGTCACCCTGTAGAGGCCTTTCGCTCTCAATAGTATCTCCATCTCTGCTTAGTTTTCTGTGATTGATCCATAGCTCTAGAAAATCTGTCCCGGCTGTCAGTAGAAGGCTCCCAGTCTTGATGTCGAACCTGCAAAACAATTTTTGAAGGAGAGTAAAAACCTACAATGGCTCTGATACCATGTATAAATTCAAGCCAGCAATAGATTAATTTTACCCACAACAATTATCAATTGATCATGCAAAATTGCTAACAATGGAGACTGAATATGGAGCTGTAACACAAAATTATATTAACTGAGTGTACAATAGCCAACCCTGTAATAACATAGGTTGCTGAATATATAGAATACATCAATAGGTCGAATGCATAAGGAGGCATCCAAAAGTAGCATAAAGCAGGCTTACCCAAAATAGGCAAATCCCCCATAGGTCTAAAAAGCTGATCCCAAATCTGTCATGAGGCTCATGAATTGGAAAGGGCGCATGGGAAAGCTAATGAGTGGTGGAATGGCAGCTCATACATGCTTTTGCATGGAGGAAAGAGTGGACGATGAAAAGGGAAAAAAATAAGTTCACCTCACCTAGTCTTGCTTTCCTATGTGCCTTAAAACACTGAAAAAACAGTCAATAAAGCAGAAAAAGCAGAAGGGTGCCTAGGAGGCCAGGAATAAAGCAGATTTGATTCCTAAGGCTTTCCCAAGCACTACATGAGTCAAAGATGGCAAGTTTGACCTCTATGGATAGGCAATTAACAACTTGCACATGGTGGGACTCATGAACTAGGCAAATAAGACAAAAATAAATGAATTAATGTCTAAGTGGGTAATACTATGGGTTTGATTATTCTAACAAAAAGATAAATCATTTTGGCTAAAAAATTTATTACAATACAAGTATTTATCAAAACATATAAAAAATTAGAGTTATATCTAATGTTCATATCAATAAGTAATGATTAAGTGGATTATGTAATTTGGTCATACTTTGATTCTCTCAAATATCAAGTGTTATATTTTCAAGTAAAAAAAATCACATTAATAAATATCTAGCTTCTATCTCTTTAGATTTTTTTTTCACCAAAACCAACTTCTATCTCTGTATGAACACATTAAAAAAAACTTATATCATTTAATATAATAAATAGTTTTTCGATGAAAAATACTTATAATGTTTTCATATAAAAATATTACAATCTAATGTTGCATGATTATTGATCTAACCTCATATTCTTATAGTCTAAGGGAGTTCTTGTATCATTCTACATACAAAATTCTATGATGATATCCCTCATAGAGAATATCCTTCTCTTCTTCTTTAACATAACCAGATACATGTAACCCATGCATCTTGCATTCAAAATACTTATAGCTACATTTTTACAATTACTGTAAAAGCACTCAAGTTTGAAACCTAAACATTTTGCTTCTAAAACTAATGTTGAAAAAGAAAATATTCAAACACTATTTTACCGATCCTATCTCAAACCAACCTCCATTTAATTCTTGATTTCAATACGGCAAAATGCTTGACCCTTAGAAAAACCTACATTGGTTTCCTTCATCTTCATTAAAAATTAAAAATTCTCCTTGGTGCATGTTCACTCCTTCCTTTGCTAATGTATTTGTTTCAATATTATTTCCATGTAGACATGCTTGAACATCACCACTTCAAAACCTGTAGAAATATGTTGAGACTCATCCAGAAGCACATCCAAGAGCATACTATGACATCGGTATTCACCACACATCCACTTTCCAAGAGCATACTATGACATCGGTATTCACCACACATCCACTTGATTATTAACATAGAATCCCCAAATACATTTAGACTCATGATTCCTTTATCCCTAGCTATCCCCCCACTTTGAAAGCAAACATTTGAGATTTGGTAATGTAAAGTTATCCACCAATACCACGTATCTTCCCATCTCCATGTGACACCTCATCAAAAAATCCCAAGGGGCCAAACAATTGATCTTGAATCACTTTGCCACTCTAATCTCCTTTAACTTCAAGTCTTGAGGGAAGTGCCTTAAATATTTTTTTGTTGTTTGCTAGAGTGTCTATAACTTGCGGAACTATCCTGTGGCCTAATAAACAATGACCCAAGGGCATTTCAACCATCGAAATCTCCTAGAAATTGCACCCGGCCTGGGCCACACCAACCCTTAGCATGGTTGGATTTTTAGGTGTATCCTCACACCACCATCAAGTTTTGAATCCTAAGCCACCTAACAAATAGAACCCCTAGAATGCCAACTGTACTAGTGATAATTGGCATGCCTTAAAATACTTAATCTCTATGACATGCATTGAAACGATGGAATACTTCTATCCTCAAATATACTAGCATCTCTATCAATCCATATAAACCAATTGATAATTATCGGGAGCGCTTTGAATCCTTCCATCCCTTGTTATTACACCAATGTCTTAAACATTCTTTCACATAATTGTCAAACAATACATTCAAACAACTGATGGAGTATTTAATAGCCTTTCATACTTGTTTGGTAAATTGGATTTCCACAACCATTTGAAAATTAATTTCCTTTTTCTTCCTTACATAGATAGCATCTTCTAAGTCCAACCTTGTTCCTATTTTGCAAAAGATCCCATGTCAAATATTTGTTAGATAGAAAGAACCATAAAAATATTTTATATTTCAATGCACACTAAAACTTCCATAAATATCTCCACCATCAGAAAGACTCCCCCTTCCATTTATTCATCATGATCACATTATAACCAACGTTCGAATAATACCTTCCATCTAATGCACACGTCCAGGATAATAAATCCTTGCCTCCATGTAATCTAATATGACAGACCTTTAAATTTTTTATAAAATCACCTCATATCCTGCATTCCTCCCCTCTGAATCCCATTACATTTTTATTTCGTTAAGAGTGAAGTAACCCTCCTAACGTGAATATATGGCCATATGTTGAGGAAGAATGTGGTTGAATCCACTCCCCATCCACGGATATTCTCCCATCCTAACACTAAAACCATCACCCACCTTCTCAATGAAACCATTACAAATCAAGGGAAAGGCTTGCACTACCACTTTCCAAATGGCAGACAAATTCATAGTTGACTAATTGGCATTCTAATCCAATCAATTATTGACATAGGAGCTACATGTTTATATTTCACCACTTGATCTCAACGCCCATTTCCATGTATTAATCTCCATACACTTTTCTCCACAAGTGCCTTAAAGAAATAAATCAACTCATTGTGCCCCATCCACATATATATTTCAGCATAGTAATTATCTTCCATTTAATCCATGCAATGCCTCTTTTTCAGAGTTTCCAACCCAAAAAAATCTCATATTGATATTTGATAATATGTTCAAGGATCCCCTTGGAATCTATGAAAGTTACCAATACATCGGAATGGCCATCAACACTGATTTTATCAATGTTTGTCTTCCTCCCTTGGAAAGTTATCAAGGGCACTAGTTAGAAATTCTCTTTTAACATTTAATGATCCACTAGTCCTAATATCTAAACCCATATGCTAATGGTTTGAGCATTAACCAAGGATACTTTAACCCATCCTCTAGTATAGTAACATTGAAGTGAAGCAATGATTTGAAAAGGCACAGATCATCCTCCTATAATCCTCCACCCAAGAATGTAGACTTTCCTAGGTTTACCGCCATTTATGTTTCCTTGCAATATAGATCAAGAAAACTAAATAACTTCTCCATATCCTTCTCGTACCATCGAAAAAAATCAGAACTTCATCAAAAAACAGGAAATGAGTAAGATGGAGCTAACCCCCTATGTTGATTGCTTTAAAAGTTCCATTTCTGCTAGCCTCCCCAATAACTCTAGTCGACCCTCCTACCACTATAAGAAATAAAAGTGGAGATAAAGGGAATCCCTACCTTAAATATTTCCTAGGAAGTAAGAATGAATAGGCCACCTCATTTATCAATACTGAAAAGGAAAACAACGACATGCAACCCATAATCCAAATTATAAAAGGAATATAAAAACCAACTTGAGTTAGTATCAGCCTCAAGAAAACCTAGCTTACATGATCATAAGCTCACTGTCGCCTTTAACTTCTTAGACCGTATTGAATGAATACTTTCGTCAGCCACACCTATGGACTCATGAATCTACCTTCCTAATGAAAACCAAAATTGTTAATAAAAAATATTAGATGATAAAATCACCTTAATCCTTCTTGAAAAATTCTTTCCCATGATCTTATAGATACTATTACATAAAGAAATTAGCCTAAAATCCTCAAATCCTTTAGGATAATCTAATTTTGGAATGAGGGATATAAAATTTATATTGAATGCCCCAAGGAATATTCCCTACTTTCTTGAGTCCTCCACTAGTCTCAGTAAATCATCCTCTAAGATCCCTAAAAACAATTATATCGCCATCCCATTAGGACCAATACTTTTATATTTTTTGAAACTATGCATTACCTCTTCTAACTCTGCTCTCATTACTTCTTACATCACATCCCTATTGTTTGATTCTTTGATGAAGCTAGGATATAGTTGAGCCAATATTACCATTTCTACCGCATTTCCCTTTTCCTCCTCTTTAAAAGAACTCTAAAAAATGTGCCACCCCTGATCTTGCTAAGTCTTCAAACCTACCTATTTCAACATGATCTTGATTATTTACCTTCCATATTGAATTCACAATTTTCATATGATTAGCAAACTGATGTAAATATTTTTCATTTTCGTCCCCCTATCCAACAACAAGGCCCTGCTCTTTATCCTTGAATTTGCTTCCTTGGTATCCAAGATCTTTCTTTTTTTTAGTTCCATATCTTCCACTTCATTCTTGGTCTCCATATTATTAAATCCATGCCCCTCCACTTCAAACATAACCACATTCTTGCCTCAATTACTTTTATATCTCTATCCTCGCACACTTTCTTACTATGATCCCAACCAAAAACCACATGTTTACTCCCTTTAAATTTTTATACAACTGAATTATGGCTGACTCAAACAATTTTCAAAGGGAACCCAAGTATTTATTAGGATATTTACACAATCCTCATATTATAACCAAGTAGGATTAAACCTGAAAGAACACAAAGGCTTTGACAATTCTCCCACCAATTCCAACACCACTAGATGATCCAAATCCCCTCCCAACCCAATCCATTATATTATTCAAACTGAAAAAATATCATATCATATGTTAATAAGAATTGGTCCAGTCATTTCGCTATCCTGCCAATCCCTACTCTTATGTTGGTCCAAGTAGGATTTAGGTTTATCGATTCAGCATCGATAAGACTATTACCCTCCATCATTCTCATAAAGAAATTAGTTAGGGTATCAACACATGCATTTAGGACCCAGATTTCTAAAAGACTTAATGCAAAATTCAATTCACCTCCTAAAAAAAGCTTGCTCTGCTTAATGATATTTGTCTCCTTCAAACTCTCCCATAATGAGATCCTATCGTTATACAGACTATAATTACTTAAGAACAAAAATTCCTTATTCAATTCTTTAAACC
The DNA here is from genome assembly GCA_001517045.1 of Pseudotsuga menziesii. Taxonomy (NCBI): domain Eukaryota; kingdom Viridiplantae; phylum Streptophyta; class Pinopsida; order Pinales; family Pinaceae; genus Pseudotsuga; species Pseudotsuga menziesii. The sequence continues at coordinate 364,767 of LPNX010571658.1, forward strand.
TAAGATTCACACCCAATCCTGAATCTAAATCTCAATAGTTTACATACTTCATACTACACTGATGCCATATCGTAATCAAACCACCTGATTTTCCCTTAGCATATACAAACCTGAAATCCCACCCACTAAATAAAATTTCCAAAACTCTCACAATCTTCTCTCCCATATTCATAGATTAATGCAATAAAATCACGTCTAGCTTCAAATTGTCAACCAAACTTTCAAGGGATAACTTCTTTGAGTCCCCATACGAGCCCCTGCAACTTAGGGAAAAACAAATCATAAGGAACCCCCTTTAGAGGCTTCTACTGCTCTAATCAATCTTTGCTTTCCAGAAGCTACATCCCACATGACCTTTTCTTGATCTAAATGCAAGAAATTTTTCTTTCTTTTTCTTGTTTTTGGACAAACCACATTCAACCCAAGCTCTCTCGAGACTGCATAGTGAAAACCTTCCATGTCCCCCTTCTAGGAGCGAAGAAAATATCTACCCTCCTCCAAAATATCCTTATTCACACCGTGATTCTTCCTATGAGGACTTCCATAAAGCTGAGACTTCAGTGCAGAACTAAGAATCGTATTCCCAGAATGGCCACTATTTGACAATTTACTAAAACAAACATGAGATTTAAGGGCGTTCTTTAAACACTACTAAGATCGTTTCCCAATATTCCCACACTTTTCTTCAAACACATAATCACCATACACCCCTGAAGAAATTACAAAGCCTAAAAAGAGACTCCTACCAACATGTAACTCAATCTATAAGGGGAACAAATATTTTATAAACTTACCTCGAGAATTTTGTATGTTCTTGAAAATCACCTCCATGTCCTGGGAAGATCCCAGTCCCTTCGACAATGGAGAAACCATCTCCCCAGATGCTTTGAATTTGTCACAAGAATAAATACGATGGTTCACAATTGGCTTCAACATTTCAAATTCCTTAGTAACTGGATGCACTGAATTTTCAAATACATTTTCCTTCCTATCCTCACTTGAAACCAACCCAGCAACAAAACCTTCATTCTTCCTTAACCACATCATTCCTATGAAAGGGTAATTTGCAATCCACATTAATATGTCCATGTTTATGGAATATATTGCAATTACAAAAAAACCCATATAATCCATCATGTGTACATGAACTTGGTCCCCCAAACAGATCTCAATATTATCCGCCATACCCTCCATTAAGTTCAATTTTACTAAAATATGCACCACACAAAATACTCCAGTTTCGAAAATAGTCCAATCCAAATCCNGAACTTGGTTCCCCAAACAGATCTCAATATTATCCGCCATACCCTCCATTAAGTTCAATTTTACTAAAATATGCACCACACAAAATACTCCAGTTTCGAAAATAGTCCAATCCAAATCCACATGCATACCCAAGGAATTACCTACAACTTGAAAGAAGTCTGAAGACCATAACTTCATAGGCATATTGGGAAGCTTTACCCACAAAGCCTTAAAATATTATCTTCCCCTCCTTGTTGTTGGTGTGATAAAGGAAGACTCAAGTTCTATCAATAAAACACCTAGAAAACCCCTAGATATCGACCCTTACATAATTACCTGTTATACAGGTGGAGTCTCACCCAAGGCATTATGTTGGCAATGGTTTTGGATACATTAGTTATGCAACATCACAGATGTTGCGCAAGCTTAAACAAAACCGTGCAAGAGGATTATTAGCACACAAAGCAGATATTAGAATATCTTTTATATTTTGTGTCACATTTTGTTGTTTTGGACCATATTTTGTGAATATTGGTCATCATTTTGTAAAAACAGTTAAGAATTAGTTAGAAGTTGTCTAAGTGGACCATGAATGTAAAGGAGAAAGCCTATAAATAGATGGTGAATCGCAAGTATTAGATATCAGGGATATATCTTTTGAGGAGGGAAAAATATGAGCTTGGTGAAGAATATCTTTGAGTTTTTGATTGAGATCTGTTGATCTGTGAACTGTGATTTTTTAGCAGAAGTAATATGACAAGGAAAAAGTTGATCTGAATTACTGTATCTTTATGTTTTACTGTTTTATTGTTTTTCTACGACTCTATGATGAATGTTAAGTGAATATGTGGCATGGATCTATGATGCGACGTTTTCCTACTTTAGATGATGTTATTTTACTAGACTTGTTTGCGCATAAGTATGTTTATTGCATTTATAATGGAATGATGCGATCTGATGAAGAATAATGATGAATGATCATGTTAATGATTAAGTAAATGGTCAAATATGTTAATGTTGTGCTAAGTTGTTAAGTTGATGCCACATTGTCCCTTCCTATTCCATAGAAAATTGGTTCTGTCAGCTCTCCCTCGAACATCTTAGGAGAGACCTCATCCACTCTGCAGGTGTTGCTGGACAGGTTAAAACCTGTCTAGGTCGGTGCTCAGGGAGATCGTAGTGGTTGGGTTGTCGAGAGAGTAGGAACCCCTGTCGACTGGGTTTTATTAGCTGGGTTTATGCCAACAAATGGTTCTATTTCTTGGACCTTGTTGTGACTAAAGGGAGGACATGTTGTGGAATCCGATGAGACCGAAAATTCAAGACAGGGTCAACCATAAGCTACGAGAATTCGCTAAGACAAAAAATCAAAACCCTCGACTGACGACATATAAGTGGTTAGAAAGATGCATACACAACAGTCCACATGAGTATTTTTTCTCTAAATTCCTGATCATCCTGTATGAGTGGTTGGCGCGGTTTACCTATCACAAGAACAATTTTGAAGGAGGTGAGCCAATGTCCTGGACCCAGTAATTGATCTAGGAGTTGCAGGAAACTGACAACAAATCGTCATGGGCTGTTGAAGTCTGGTTGGATGGCATATTAGAAGGATATATCACCAAGTTTGTGGTTGATACTACTAATTCCTATAGCAAAGCAGAAAGGAAATTCTTCAACATACCAAGAGGTAGGTTCTTATTGTCATCACAATTGTCAATTAAGATGCTTGACTGTGAAAAAGGCATATTGAAGATGCACCTCAAGTAGTAGAAATTTGGTGTGCGGGGGTTGTGGATTTTGCAAAGAAAGGGGGGAGACGAATGGAATGATATGGGGTAGATGGGTGCAAGTTACAAAGAGACTCAGAGGGAAGCCGAGGAAGAAAGTGGTCTTACAAGAGGAGGAGCAGGGTTTCGACATGAGAAGAGGCAAAGGATAGGAGAAGGTCCTGTTGCGATCGAAACACAAGACTGCGAAGGAAGACCACATTGGAGGAAGTGACCCCATAGTGAGAACGAGGATGACCAGACCCAGACTACACCCAGGGTAGAGGTAAGATCAACCCCCAGCAGCAACATACCCACGCCTCTGTGCACTACACCACAATCAAGAAGAAATGCAAGTACAACACCGACTTGTCTGATGTTCCAGCATCACTCTAATAGTAGTAGTATATTACCATATGTAGGAAGAAGGCCAAGAATGGTCGACAACAAGGCAAAGTTACCCTTGTTCCATGGGAATGGGACTGAGGATCCATAACAATATTGGTTCATGTGTGAAGCAATATGGACTATAAGACAAGATGCAGATGATGAAGTTAAGAAGGGCCAATTGGCGAAAACCCTACGGGGTCGTGCACTGGATTGGTACATGAAATTTGTACAAGCTCCTACGAAGACTCTAGTGAAGACACTGGAAGGAATAAAGAACTGACTTATTGAAGAATTCAAAAAACTGAAGTCTGAAGCGCAGTACATTTCAGAACTGAAGGAAATTAAGAAGTATCACAATAAGACTATTTGGCATTTTGATCAAAGATTCACGACACTCATGGAAAGAGTCAATTTTGAGATGAGCGACATTCAACATAAAGAATGGTTCATTGCAGCATTATTAACCCATATCAGACTACCGCTTATGCAGTACAAGATCACGACACAAAGCGAGGCTCTGGAGATCGCCATGAAGCTAGAAGCTTCACCTGTTGGAGAAAATGCAATTGGTATGAACCAAATTTAGACGTAGTTGGAAAACTTGACACTTCAATTACAAGAAATTAAGAAGGGAAAGGAACAATGCGAGGATATCTGGTGCACTCGATGTCGCGCAGATGGACATACCAAGGATACTTGTCCGTATTTCTGAAACTATTTGTTGTCAGGGGCACCGAACCCTTAAAGTTGTGGTAGTGTACCATGGTGCCACATTTGTCAAGTATATGGGCATCGACATGAGGAATGTGGATACATGCAGAAGATGGTGACAAAGCTGACAAACCTATACTTCTCATTTTTTCGATCTGTCAGGCATGAAGATAAAGATTGTCATGCATATGAACTACTCCAGGAGAGAACATATGACTCATATTATGTGAAGGGAGAGGACCACAGGGCAGTATATCCTTCACAACCATAGGTGGTGGAACCACCACCTCAACCGCAGTATGTACCTCAACCGCAGATGCAGTTTATGCCGCAATAGCAGATGCAATAGCCACAATAGCAGTTTGCACTACAACCACAGTATAATCAGATGCAGATAGTGGTGCATCAGCCACATTATGTTCATTCAGCATAGTATGTTCAGCAGCAACCGAATCCCTTGCAGTAGAAAATTGCTAGTTGCGGTGCCAGCAACAAGGAGGATTTCGTGGTGGATTCTGAGGACAAGGAGGAGGATTTGATCAAGGAGGAAAACAAGGTCGCGGACCTGTCCAATGCTACAATTGTGGCATACTCAGACCTTATTAGAGAGATTCCCCATAGTTGTAGTATACATGTACATATTGTACCGTGATTGATCACACTGTTGAGAAATTTCCATAGTTAATCGCGAGATGGCAGCCAAAAATGTTCCACGGTTACATAACCATAATCAGTCATAGAATCAGCATCATTTGCAGACCCAGAACCAGTTGTAGAGTTAGAATAATAACCAAATTCTAGTTCAAAACCAAATTCCAACTCAAAACTGGCATCAACCGATGAAACAGAATCAAGGACCGACAGTTGCGATGATCTCAGTGGAGCCCGGAATGCAAGATGTTGATGTCATTGTCGTCACTAGCTGAGGTGAAACAACTGGAGAATATAATCTGATTCCACAAGTTCAGTTAGCTGGAAAGAAGAAAGTCCAATTTGATGTCAATGCAGAGAAAGACACATTATTTGAAGCGCAGGACGAGATGCGCAGAAACTTTGGTAAGTTACCTGTGTACGAAATGCCTATTTCTTTTGATTCCACTTTGGAGGAAGGACCATCACAACAGCATGGTACCTTGCATCATTTTTTGATATTTTCTTATCGCTGGAGAGAGATCCCGATGCTCTTGTTGAGATGGAAATCTCATTGTATCGATTGGCTAAAGGATGGAAGGATTCCGCAGTGAATTCTTTGCATAAGAAAAATATGGGGAAAATGATGTGCATGAACATTCATATTGGGTACTATAAGGTAGATTCAGTCATCCTAAATCTAGGCTCAGATGTTATTATTTTGAAAAAACATACATGGCAGAATATGGGGAGGCCAACACTGGGCTGGTCTCCAGCGCAGCTGCAATTGGGTAATCAAGCCAAGGTTCAACCAATTGGGCATGTGTTGCACCTGGTAGTGGATGTTGAGGGCATGAAGACCTATGTTTATTTTGATGTAATTGAAGTCGTCGATGGTGGAGGCTTCTATCCCATGTTGTTGGGTATCAGATAGGCCAATGACAGTATGGAAGTGATCAATTTTAAGAAGCGCATGATGACATTTGAGAATCAATACATCAGATTCATCACTCTAATGGATCCAAATGAAGGGCGAAGATATATTGAGCCGGTGAAATATGAAGTTGTCATAGGATGGGATCATGCTTATAATATTTCAAAATATTATATACATCTGACTGCTGATGGGGAACTTGGTTGGTGCAGCGCTAGCTCTGCATCCTCTGACTCTGATGATTCTTTAGAGAACTGGCAGAACCACTTGAATGAAGTGTCGATACAGAAGTGCAGCTTGATTACGTAGTCATTGTGTCACGTTGCGACCAAGGCCATTGAATTTCCAATTTATGAAGGACTTCCTGAGCTATCTAAGTTTCTTATTGAATTCAAAGATAAGGTGTCAGAATCACAGCGGTTGCTGGAGGTGGAGGAATTGTTGAAGGCTACCCCAGCACACTGGTGGGAAACCCATAAGAATTCCATCACTGGATGTTGATGACAGCTCGCTTTGGATATGTCGAGGTGTACCATGCAGGGAGGTACAATGGATGGAATAGTCTTGGTGATCATTTGATTGAGTATCATACTTTGTGGGAATCGTGACCAAAGGATGAGTGGGTCCATGCCTTTGTCCACACATTAGATGAAATGACACGATCTTGGTATGTATCAGCTAAGTTGCACAGAGAGATCACCACTTGGGAGGAATTGACAACTTTCTTTAATAACACCTTCAGTTTCACGGATGCCAATCCGTATGTTCACAATGTGCTACAACTTATCCACGATGTTGTCCTGAAGGTGGTGTCGGTCGCATATCTAGTGGATATACATGCGCATTGTCACATGGAATGTTATAATGTGTTAGGCGAGCCAGATGACGATGATCTGTGAAATATCAACATTTCAAAAATGGAAGGAAGTCAGGATGTCACAGCACCGGATGTGTCGATGTATCCCATGAATCGGCCACTGAAGATAAGGAAGGTCAACATTGGGACAGAAGATAAACCAAAGTTTGCAAGTGTCAGAGACTACTGGGATGAAGAAACGATGACAAAGATTATAGACTTGTTGCATGAATTCCAATATTTGTTTCCTACGAAGTTTTCCGAGATGAAGGGGATACTAGGAGATTTAGGAGAGATGAAGATCCCGTTGAAACCTGATGCAAAACCCCTTAAGGCAGCACCTGTATCGTCTGAATCCGCGATACAAGGAAATCATAAAAGCTAAGCTTGATCGGATGTTGGATGCTGGAATAATTGAACTAGTTGAAGAATCGGAATGGATCGGTCCATTCGTTGACCAAGACAAGAAAACGGGTGAGGTTCCGATCTGCGTAGACCTGAGAAAAATGAATGATGCGTGTATGCGTGATCTGTTTCCAACACCATTTATTGATGAAATTATGGAAGGATTAGGCGGTAAGGAGATGTATTCCTTCACAGACGGATTTTTTGGCTATCATTAGATAAGGATTGCAAAAGAGGATAGGCACAAAACAACATTTGTTACTTAATGGGGTTGTTTTCAGTACATTGTGATGCCTTTTGGATTGAAGAATGTGCCTGCAATATTTTCTTGGATTGTTGTCGATCCTTTCAAATATTTTATTCAGAAGTTTCTGCAAGTCTATATGGATGATAGGACAATGTACGGTCTGATTAGGTATCATCTGGAAAAACTGTGACTGATGCTGGAAAGATGTTGACAGCATCAGATCGCACTAAATTCTAAGAAGTATATTTTTTGTGCACCTTTCAGGATGTTGTTAGGTCACATTATTTGCAAACTTGCAAACAAGGGCTGTTGGTTGACCCTGCGAACATTGTGTTGATCTTGAGCTTGCCACTGCCTACAAATGTGAAGATGCTCAGAGCGATGTTGGGGCACACATGGTATTATCGCAAGTTCATACGTGGATATGCTGCGATCATAGCACCGATGGAAAAGTTATTGAAAGAAGATGTAGCATTTGTATGGAGTCAAGAGTGTCAAGGGAGTTTCGACACATTGAAAGCCAAGATGTATTCTGTACCGATACTCGTTTTTTTGGATTGGGACAAGATGTTCCATGTTCACGTGGATGCATCATATGTTGTGCTTGGAGTGGTACTAGCGCAACCCAGAGAAGGAGATCTAGATCACCCGATTGCTTTCGCTAGTCAGAAGTTGTCATCCGCGGAGAAGAACTATACAACCACACATAGAGAAGGTCTAGCGATGTTATATGCGCTACAAAATTTTAGGCATTATCTATTGGGCGGTCATTTTAAAATGTTTACAGACCATTTTGCTTTGAAGTACCTAGTTAATAATCCTGTGTTGGGGGGGAATATATGTCGCTGGCTACTTCTCTTTTAGGAGTTTTATTTTGAGATAATTGTGAAGCTAGGAGGCTTAAGTGCGGGCCCTGGTCATTTATCCCAAATTGAGATAGGCAAAGAGCCAACAAGTATTGAATATTGAATACCAGATGCGCAGTTGTTCAGATTCGACATGGCCGATGATTATTATGATCAAATAATTCAGTTTCTAGTGACGGGAAGTGCACCTAAGAATTTCACAATGAGTTAGAAGAAAAAGTTGGTGGTGAAGGCCTCGGATTTCTAGTGGATCATTGGCCAGCTATATAAACTAGGACCAGATGAGATTTTACAGCGATGTGTCCTACTGCATGAAGAAGGGCAGATTCTAGAAGAGGCCCATGCAGGAGTTGCCGGTGAACACTATGGAGGACGAGATACTGTGAGGAAGGTGCTTCACACAAGGCTTCGGTGGCCCACTCTACATAATGATGCAGCAGAATATGCGTGGAGTTGCGATGTATGTCAACAAACAAGAAAAGCATCAAGGAGAGATGAGATGTCACTAGTACCTCAAGTGGCATTGCAGCCATTTGATGAATGGGTTGTGGATTTTGTGGGACCAATTAACCCACCTGGGAAAATAATTGGTGAGCGATACATAATTACAGCGACAGACTATTTGACGAGGTGGGAAGAGACAGCACCAATCGCAAATTGCACCGCTGCGATGGCAGCAAGGTTCCTATTTGCTAACATTGTAATGTAGTTTGGATGCCCAAGGATATTGATGTGCGACCAGGGAATTCACTTCATCAATCACATGGTAAGCACGCTGAAGGAAGGGCTATATATGTAGCATAAGAAGAGTACCCCATATCATCCACGTTTGAGTGGGACAATAGAAGCATTCAAAAAAATATTGGAGCATGTGCTTACAAAGGTATGTAATGCAAGTCACAATGACTGGGACCTGAAGATTCGAGTAGTTTTATGGGCATATCACACCACTTGTAAGAGATTGCCAAGGAAAACACTGTTCAAATTGGTATATGGGTAAGAGGTTGTCATGCCTATGGAGTACATTGTTCTGAGTCTGCGCATTGCTACATCGACGGGTATGGATGATGAAGCAGCACTAGATGAGCATATAGAGCAGTTGATGCAGCTCAAGGAGGAGCGCTTTATTGCAAGATTCCACCAGCGCGTTGAGAAGGATTGATAGAAGGTTTGGCACAATCGCCACATCAAGAATAAAAAGTTTCAACAAGGAGATTTGGTGTTGGTGTACGATAGCAAGTTCTTGAAGCATCCAGGTAAGTTACAGATGCACTAGTTAGGTCCATATCTTGTTAATTCAATTACTTCAGGAGGTGCAGTTCAACTACAACAGTTAGATGGAGCGATGCTGCCAAAGCTAGTAAATGGTAGCAGGATGAAGCCCTATAGGACAGTCCCAGAACCACGCAATGGTTGAGGCATTGCGCAATGGAAAAAAATAGATATGATTATGGATGAATGGAAGATGCACCAAGAGGAGGTGGTTGCGCAAAAGTAGGATTGAGTAGCACAGTTAGGAGGCCATGTTGCAATAGCCGCAAGGCTGTGTGCAAAAGTCAAATCAGTAATAAATGAAGACAGTTAAAAGTAGTTAACCGGCAGCACTTGTGGAAGTGACATGCAATGATGGCGGATTCGATTGTTGGGTTGGCATAATCGACGGCGGATTCTAGTAGTTAATGCATGATTTGGTCATGATGATCATGTTGATTTAGTAATGCTCAGTATGATTTGATTTGGCACTATAAAAGGGGAGATCAACGTGGTTGGAAGACACCATTGTGCATAGGCGAGTTGAATTGCAGCATTGTAGAGTTGTAAAGTGAATTTCCAAAGTAAACCAGACAATGTAGATATTTCAAGTGAGCGAGATTCACTAATCAGACCAGTAGAAATCGTGGAAGAAGTAGCCGATATGCAAGTTGAATAGTCGATGGTGCCGAAGAGGAAGAGAAAGGGGAAGAATCCTAGATCTTCGATGCCACAGAAAAGACAGACCAGAACATCTGCAAGGGCACAAGGAGAAGATACTGCACGGGTAGTGCCATCGAGCTCGGGAGTTGTGGAGTCTGCAGCTCGGGAAAGGGTGCCTATGAAGGACATACCTAGATATATACCTCCTATTCATCCTGGTGTGAAGGCCAAGAATCACATGAAAAATAAGAAGTATCATATAAGGATGTCAATGATACCACAAGGGATGGTATGCACTTTCGATATTGTGCCTGCACTGATGTAGATGAAATATGAAGACCACAACCTGCTTTCACTAGACGACGTTTCACACGAACCATATGTGCTAATGGTATAGGTCAGAGGTGGGCCGATAGAGCGCATCCTAGAGTACTTGGCATGCAGGATGGATAGAGCTGAACTACTTGGGTTAATCAACATACCACACTTTGGGCGTCCAACTGAAGTCAATGCCTGCATGAAGCAGCTTTTGGCATGCTTCCAGGGAGGATTTTTGTGGTTAGATAAGCCAATTGAAGTCATGGTGGGGTTAATTTTAGAGATAATGGGTCTAACCAAGGATGGGCCAGGCCCCTCACAATATTTCCGTGGCAAAGATAATGACAATATGTTGGCGGTGACATTAAAGAAGCGTTATGATTTGGAGCGTGATAGGAGGGCATACTGCATTGATAGTATCAATGATCGCACGATACATATTAGCGCAAGGATTTTGGCCAACAAAGTGGTCAGTAAGAACATACTGGTTCAATGTAATTCATGGGTGGTCACATGTGCTGAGCTATGTGCACAAGGCATACAAATGAACTGGTCACTCTTTCTCATGAACCAGTTAGCTAAGGACGCAGTGGTAGCGTAGCAGGGTGAAATACCATTCACATACAGTTGGATCCTCATTTTGATTGTGTAAGTGGCTTGGATGGATTTAGATGATTACCAGGGCATGGATCTCAAAGCGATCGAGGTATGCAAGGGTGCGAGATATCATAATTTACGGTGGGTAAGAGAAGCAGATAGATTGAAAAATTGTTCGATCCAATTTTGAATCTACTGGAAAGTGTTGCAGGAAGCAACGATAAAAATTGCAAGACTAATAGAGGTAGCCGTGGAAAAATATCAAAGGATTGCATGGTTCACAATTGGGCCCCATGCCATTCATGTTCAAGCGCAATGAAACACCGCCAAGCAATGGTTTCCAATGCGGTACAAGGTTTTTGATGCAGAGCTAGAGGCAATGATTAATTATTGGCCTGTGGGATGGTGAGAACCAGTCAGTGTAGTAGAATTCTCGATGGGACCCCTAGAGGATGCACTTGATGATCTCATGTACAAAGATGGCCAACAATATGATGAATAATCGTCGATAGAGACACCTACTAACCCGAAATTGCAACACATATTCAACGAACTAAGAACAAAGAGGCGGATGGACCAGGCTATGAGTAGTAGCACCATGTCAGCAATGGTGGAACAGTTAAACTGGCTTGTCAAGGTCGTTAATGATGTAACCGATGCGGCAACAAAGGAAATGAAGAAATTGACACAAGATGGATTCACAGAGGTAAGAACCAAACTGGATTCTATATATGATGTTGTTTCAGAAAGAGTGCCAAAGAGTGTGACTGGGCAGGATTTTGTGTCAATCAGTACTAATCCCCAGGCTAGGAATGTTCAAATTCCCTCGACTGTGATTGATGTCGAAAATGAGGACTTCAATACCTCATTGAAATAGTTACAGAGAAAATCACAGGATATCAATGTGTTGTCCACACAAACGTTGGTACACATGCAGCAAGGTGCCAACCAGGAGTTGGCAGACAGGCAGAAAGAGATCACCAATCAATTTCTATGATCGCGGGAGAAAGAGGAGGCGACACAAAAATAAGTCGATGAATGATGGCGTGCTAAGGAGAAGCTGGTGGAAGAGAAAGTGTGGGATATATAAGTACTGAAGAAAGTGCAAGAATATTTGAAGATGAAGAATTTTGAGTAGATCACAGACCTGAAAAAGGAAACAGGTCACCTCATTGTTAACAAGTCCCACCTTTTCGACAGTTGAATACAAGTGGAAGAGGTAGTTGTGAATGCATGTAAGCACATTGGTGAAAACACGGCGAAACTAGATGCAGTTGCCAAAGCAAGGTGAATTGGGGAAATTAGCATTCAATTGCGACTAGACAACAACATTTTGAATGCTCGGGTATATCCAGACACACCTCCTGAGAAAATTGTTGAGCAGAAGAATGCCATAGAGGAAGTAGTGGCACAACTTGAAGAGCTGGATCAAGAAGCTAAGAAGATCACTGAGGAAATGACGCAATTTTGGGGCAGCATCATCCAAGACGAGAAGTTAGAGCAACTAACCAAGTAGTTCCAGGAAGCAGAAGGGTAGCTAGCGACATTGAAGATCGCATTGAGAGAAATGTCACCAGTCGTTCATGGTACATGGTCTACCAAACTGAGGGAGTTGCAGCAGTGGGTTGGAAAGGCTCAGGAGCGACAAAGAAGGAGACATGACCAGCTTGATGAGTTCCAAGACATTGGAGCACAACTGTCTATGAAGGAAGTTGTTGCGCTACAGGCTCGATAGGAAGGTAAGAAATAAGTTACCAAAAAGATGGTGGAGCATTCATTAAAGAAGGATTTAACAAGAAGTCAGGACATCACTAATAGAATTCAAGCACCAGGGAAGGATATCACTCAGCAGTATGAAGAATTCAAACTAAAGATCAATGAGTACACCATGTCCAACTGACGTGGCTCAAGGGAGAGCCACAAGATTGTGTTGGGGTCCCATTGGCAAGGGTTCTGGATACATTGGTTGTGCATCATCGTGGATGTTGGCAAGCTCAAATAGCACCGTGCAAGAGGAATATTAGCACGTAAAGTGGAGATTAGAATATCTTTTATATTTTGTGTCACCTTTTGTTGTTTTGGACCATATTTTTTGGATATTGGTCATCATTTTGTAAAATTAGTTAAGAATTAGTTAGAATTTGTCTAAGTGGACCTTGAATGTAAATGCGCAAGCCTATAAATAGATGTTGAATCGCAAGTATTAGATATCGGGGATATATCTTTTGAGGAGGGAAAAATTTGAGCTTGGTGAAGAATATCTCTGAGTATCTGACTGAGATATGTTGATCTGTGAACTGTGATTTTTTAGCGGAAGTAATAATACAAGGCGGAAGTTGATCTAAATTACTGTGTCTTTCTACAACTCTATGATGAATGTTAAGTGAATATGTGACATGGATCTGTGATGCGATGTTTTCCTGCTTTAGATGATGTTATTTTACTTTATTTGTATGTGCATCAGTATGTTTACTACATTTATAATGGAATGATGCGATCTAATGAAGAATAATGATGAATGATTGTGTTAATGCTTAAGTAAATTTTCAGATTTGTTGATGTTGCGCTGAGTTGTTAAGTTGATGCCACATTGTCCCTTCCTATTCTACAAAAACTTGGTTTGGTCAACTCTCCCTTGAACATATCAGGTGAGACCTCATCCTCTCTGTGGGTGTTGCTCGACGGGGTAAAACCTGTCTAGGTCGATGCTCAGGGAGATCGTGGTGGTTGGACTGTCGACAAATTTGAAACCCTTGTCGACTAGGTTTTGTTGGTTGGGTTTGTGCCAACACATTAGAAGAGGGTTGTAGGAACCAGGTTTCTACAGGAAAATAAGGGTTAGGAGGCAATTATACCACTTACAGTTCTAAACATAAAGAACATATCTATAACATAGAAATAGTTACAACATAAACATATTCAAATCTATTATTCAAGAATAGCATTCATAATACATCACATTCAATATGTTCAAATAAGTAAGCATTCAACATTATGCAAATACGGTCTCCAAAACATTTTCATTACATTATCATTCATCCATAACCATACATCTCTTATGCATTACACAATATAAACCCCCAAAAAATCAAAGGGTATTACAACATTATATCATCTCCACTCTCTGCACTCCTTTTATGATCTTCTTATCTCCTATCCTCTATATCTCTATCTACTATATATTTATATTTCTTTTATTGGGGGGAGGGGAGAAATCCCATAAACAAACTTAAAAATATTCCTAATGGACCAAAACCCTAACTACTTTTTCTCTTTTTCACTTTTATACCCCTTCGTTGCATATGCACAATCCACATTCTTGGATGCACTTTCCAAACTGGTAGATTCTCTATCTTGTTGTTGAGACTTGGTCCTTGCAACTCTTCTAAAATAGCTTACATGTTGTCACATCCCCTCCCATGAATACGGCGCACATAGGGAGACATGAACGATACAGGGGGGTGCTAAAATTCCCCACCAAGACCATATTACAAAATTCATTAACAACTAAATGTGCATGCATATGCATGAATATAAAAATAGTGGAATTAAACCTTATCAATGTACACATAGCATGCATATATTAGCATATTCATCACATGCATAACAACAAAATAATCACACATAATTAGTCTCATTCGCATGTTATGCACAAGCCTCCTACTGAATAATTTAAGCTGCCCATTTCATTCAAATTGACATGAATAAATAAACATTCATAACACAGAAATGGGGCATAATTATAAAAACAGTAAGAACTTATCTTTTAATTGAAGTTGTCCAAGCAACTATATATAGAAGGGAAATGTTCCACCCAATTGTAGGTCTTTGTCCAGCTTATATTCCTTTAGCTGGGAGACCACCCCCGAGTTGGGCTATGTATCCACTATGGAAGAACTACGCAAGCTCACTCACATCCATAAGGACAAATACTCATGTTAATACAACACACAATTGGGTTTGTCAAGAAAGTAGGGAGGCAAGAAAAGAGATATTTAATCCAATGAGCTCAACCTTGGAGCTACAAGAATCACAATTTGGATTCAGATAGCCTTGGAACCCACAATACCTACAACACCCAAAACAAGGAAGTTCCCACTACTACATTTCGATCGAAAATCCGACGGTTTTTTCCGACGGCGCGTGGATTTTTTCTTTTAACCGTGCCAAAAATCAGAAAGATAATTTTTTTTTTTGAAATGGTGGGGATAAGCGTCGCTTAAGCGACACCTAGGCTTTCAAGCGTCGCTTAAGCGATGGATATCCTCCTAAGCGTCGCTTAAGCGACGGCGGTTAAATTGCCCATTTATTTAATAATTTCTTAAGTGTCGCTTAAGCGACGGCACTTAAAATGCTCAATCATTTAATAATTTGTCGTAATTGGTTAATTATTTAAAATGGAAAGCGACGCTTAAGACATTATCCCACACACATTAAAATGGAAAGCCTAGGTTCATTTTTCATATAAATAGATGTACGGCTAGGTTCATTATCTCACACACTGAGTCTCGCACTTATCTCTTGGACAAGAAGTGCGAAATTCCTGAGGGTTTTTTTTGGGTGTTTCTCTTTTGTGGGGATCTTCCCACTTGGTATTGTATTTTGGCGTTGCTCTTTTGTGGGGATCTTCCCACTTGGTATTGGATTTTGGCGTTGCTCTTTTGTGGGGATCTTCCCACTTGGTCTTGGATTTTGGCGTTGCTCTTTTGTGGGGATCTTCCCACTTGGTTTTGGATTTTGGCGTTGCTCTTTTGTGGGGATCTTCCCACTTGGTCTTGGATTTTGGCCTTGCTCTTTTGTGGGGATCTTCCCACCTGGTCTTGGATTTTGGTCAGCTTGCTCTTTGGATTTGGTTCTAACCCTTGTGGAAAAGAAGACTCATCATATACTTGGGTTTTCTCGTACTTTGTTCTT
>LPNX010571691.1:0-33997 GCA_001517045.1 Pseudotsuga menziesii
ATGTGTGTGGGATAATGTCTTAAGCGTCGCTTTCCATTTTAAATAATTAACCAATTACGACAAATTATTAAATGATTGAGCAATTTAAGCGCCGTCGCTTAAGCAACGCTTAAGACATTATTAAATGAATGAGTAATTTAAGCGTCGTCCCTTAAGCGACGCTTAGGAGGATATCCGTCGCTTAAGCGATGCTTGCAAGCCTAGCCGTCGCTTAAGCGACGCTTATCACCACCATTTCAAAAAAAAAATTATCTTTCTGATTTTTGGCACGGTTAAAAGAAAAAATCCACACGCCGTCGAAAAAAACCGTCGGATTTTGGATCGAAATCTGAGTAGTGTCTGAAATAGACTACTTATGAGCAACCCACCATCTTGCAGTTCTAGCCCTTAATGGAACATCTAGGGCTAACATGTGCTAAGGCTCCAATACTTTTTAGTCTAACTTTGTAAGAAAGGATTCAAAGTTAGGTAAACCTTCGTAGGTAGGTAGATCACATACCTCAATACCTACCCATTGCACAGATTTTGTGATTCTTGTGCACTTCCGCATTGATACTTCATGTAGTCGATTCTACCAGTTCTCCAGAGCTTCTCCTGAGTCCAACGAGAAGGAGCTAATACTTCTTCAATTAAGTTTTCCATCAATATTTTTACAAGTCTCATTTTCCACTTCCTTCATTCAATAAAAAATGAGATTGTAGTCGTCACTGGTAAGGACAATAGTTCCATATGTTTTGTTGGCCTTCCGCTTCTTATGACTCTTTCTTTATTCTTTGGATCTTTTTCTCTTATCCCACAGTTCTAAATTTGTTTGGGTTTTGCTAGATTCTTCTTCTCTTTCATAGGGAGAGCTTCACGGGCTTTCTAGATCTTGCGGATCTCCTCCCTAATTTCTGGAGGCCCCCTTCTGCGATGGGTCGATTTCAGTAGATATTTTATCATTCATGACAGGTTGTCTCCACTCTTCAGGCCAATCCCAAACAATTTCTTCATTGTCTTCTTTTGTTAGTTGAATATGAGTGGACAACCATCGATGTTTTGGTTCTTGTCGCGTTTGTAGAAAGATGCGGTGAGCCCCAACCAAAAATCTAATTATGTGGCGAAATCGTTGGACGGTCTCTACACCAACCCTTGCATGATTCCCAATGTGATACCTCAGTGCATTGCCATGTTAGTAAAATTTAACATTATTATCCTTCTGTCGACGTGGATTATCTCTGTCATAACAGAGGTTCTGGTATCGTGCCCCTCGACATGGAACAGGCACATCCACCCCCTGCTAGTGTGGTGAATCATCTCATGCAACAAATCATATTAAAATT
Source organism: Pseudotsuga menziesii (assembly GCA_001517045.1). Classification (NCBI taxonomy): domain Eukaryota; kingdom Viridiplantae; phylum Streptophyta; class Pinopsida; order Pinales; family Pinaceae; genus Pseudotsuga; species Pseudotsuga menziesii. The sequence continues at coordinate 1,323 of LPNX010571691.1, forward strand.
AGTAACCAAGAAAAAGTAAAAGGAGAACCTTTGTCATGAGCATCAGTAGCATCTGCTAACAATTCATTCAACAAGTAGATCGACTAGTTCATATGGACACTCACAACACACTACTCTACTGCAACAATCATTTCAGATGCACGCTGGTTTGGTCGCATATTCCTTAGCAGCTTTCTTGATAATACCTTTGTTGTTGATAGAGGTAATGGAAAAATGTCTCTTATCTCTAGACAAGTTGTATTTTTCTTTCTTACGATTAACTAGGCCAAGGTCATGTTCCTTTCCAGTGAATAATGGCAATGGGTCAACCCCTGCAAGAGGAAGTTCGTTTATTGAAGATATTAGGTCGACATCCACCGAAATTTGTCGATCCAACCAGAGACAACCTCCATGAAAACAGTCCAGTAATCACTTGCCGCTCATATTTACTTCTGTGGTGCGACCAAAATGGGGCATGTGCAGCAACGACAATATACTTGACTTCTCAAGTCCTCTTTCCTAATCCATTGGAACCAAGTGAATAGGTCCATCTTCATTCTCTCGCAAAAAGTTCATGCACCACAACATAGCGAGTTCAAGGAACTTTCGTAGATCATGGTCTACAAATACCATCTTCTCCATAATCGACAAAATGCATGCTATCGCATGGAATCCTTTTAGGATGGTTGGATAAACCAGCAAGTACTTGCAATTCTTACTAATAGTTACACTAGGAGCCTCATCTATCCTCGAAGCAATATATCCAGGAAACATGGTAACTAACCCAGATCCTCGATATGAAACTGCTTAAATTTAATATAACGGTTTTGCCAAGCCTTCTATTGCTCCTTCTCGACACGTCGATGATAGCTTATGACAAAATGATCTTCTTCCAATTATACCAGTTGCAACAATCTTTCTTCTATTGCACCAGCATTTGTCATCTCAATAATTACAAGTATCGTAAGTTTTTGTGGTGAGGTAGATTAATAATAGGGTTTTCTGGAGAAACCACAGTGGTTAGTTAAGATTTTAAAAAAACAAAAATACTCTTTATAAAAATATTAAAAACTTTTTACATAATTTTATAAACTTTTCTAACATAATTGATAATTGGATGATTAAGCTTAATCAGGTTGTATAAACCTTTAAAATTCTCTTATAACATAATTAAAAACGTCTTTAACATAATAAAAAATCCTTTATAACACTAATAATTTCATTAACATTTTATTAATAATTTCAATTTAAATATTTTATAAAAAAAATATAAAACATTTTAATTTTAATTTTGAACTTCTTAGACATATTTAAATTTCTTAAAACCTAGTCGACTAATAATTGAATTAGAAAACCTAAAAAACTTAAACATCAAACATATTTATCACTCCTTATCTGTAGCTTACCTATTCAACTTTTTGTCCTCATGATGGTTTCTGATTCGGAATCGAAACGTCGACTTTCAAAATGACCATTACAGTTTCTACGAAAAACCTCATTATTAATTACAAGTATTCTAAGACTGGGTACAATATTCTAGTAGCATGCTAACCTCTTCTCCATAAACCAATCTGAATGGAGTTTGTCCTATCAAATTTTTGCAACTTGTGCGATAATCCTATAATACAGCAAGTATCTTCTTATCCCAATCATCCCTCTGAGCATTACATATTTTTGTTAATGCATTCTCCAAAATCTTATTGAATGCTTCGACAACATTGCTTGCTTGTGCGTGATATGGTGTTGTCTTTTAGTGTTGAATATGAAATTCCTAAGTTAATTTGTCAATCAACTGATTCACGAAATGTGTACCTTGGTCACTTATCAAAATTTATAGGCATCCAAATCGGGTCACAACATGGTCAAATAAAAAACTTGCAGCACTCACAGTTGTACAATCCCTTACTAGAGTTGCTTCATCCCATCTGGTCAAGTAGTATGTCGCAGTGATTATATAGTGTGCACCCATTCGTTTTCCTGGTGGGTTAATGGGACCCACAAATTCAACAACACATTTATCAAATCTATGCAAAGTTACTTGTGGCACCAACCGCATCTCATCTAGTCAAGACAATTTTCCAGTTCTTTGACAAATATCACATCTAGGACAATAATCTCTAGTGTCTGCATGCAGAGTAGGCCGTCATGATCCTTCCTATAAAATATTGCACACTATCTATTTTCCTGCATAGTGACCTCATGCGACACCAGTATGTGCTTCATTCAATACCATCAGTCGCTCATGTTCCAAAACACAGTGACGGAGTATTTCATCCAATCCCAGCTTATATAACTTCACAACGATCAGCTGGAAATCTATAGCTTTTACAATTAATTGCTTCTGCAGTGTTGTACTAAATCCCTCTAGTGCATATCTGGTAGTTAAAAGATGTACAATATATCTGTAGTGATCATCAATCATTTTAACTGCAAACAATTGTGCTTTAGGAAGACTATTGTCAAGATTAATACGAGATTCTCTACTTGATAACCTCGACAGATGGTCTGCTCCTGAATTGATCAATTGACATGTCTTAAAAATAATATCAAAGTCAAATTCTTGGAATAGGAGAAGCCACCGATAGATATTCCCCCCCAGCATTGTCTTATTAACCAAATAATTCAATACATACTGATATGTATACATTTTAAAATTTCCCCTTAGCAAATAATGTCGAAATTTCTAGAGAGCATATACCATAACAAGTCCTTCCCTCTCAGTAGTGGTATACTTCTTTCTGTCGTCGACAATTTTCTATTAGCAAATGCAATAGGGTGATCCATAGAACCCTCACCTAGATTTGCAAGTACAACACCAAGCACAACAAATGACGCGTCGACATGTACATGAAATTCTTTTCTCCAGTCTGGAAATACCAATATAGGTTTTGTAATCATCTTATTTTAAGAAAATCCAGACTCTCTTGACATTGCTCATTTCATTGGAATTTAACATATTTTTTCAACAATTTTTCCATTACAGTTGTAACCTCTGTATATCCTCTGATAAATTTTCTATAATATCTAGTATGTCCCAAGGTAGTTCTCAACTATTTTACTATTGTGGGAGGTAGTAGGTCAATAAAAATCGTAATCTTGGAAGGGTTCATCAATATTCCATCTCGACAACCCACTTGATCTAGCAAGATGCCAAAAGGGGCACACAAAATGCACTTCTTCAAATTAAGAGAAATCTGGAATTGTCTACACCAGTTGAGCATCATTCTGAGATTCCCAATGTGATTCTTTACTAGCCCATAGACCCTCTAGTCATCAAAATATAATTCAAGAAATTTATGAATGAAATATTTAAAGGAAGCTACGACTATTTTGGAAAAAATAGCACGAGCATTCTTGAGACCAAAGGGCATTACCGTGTATTGGAAGCATCCCCATTCTGTCGCAAAGGTTGTTCTGTATCGATACTCCTTTGCAATTCTTATCTGATGATACATAGAGAATCCATCGGTAAAAAAATATACTTCTTGTCCTTCGACACTCTCCAACACTTCATCTGTGAATGGGGTTGAAAATGGGTCATGCAGACAGACATCATTTATCTTCATTAGGTCAATGTAGATACAAACTTCACTAGTTTTCTTGTCTTGCACCACCACAAATCTAATCCATTCAAATTCCTTGAAATGTTCTATAATGCCTGCATCTAGCATTGTGTCTAAATCTATCTTGAATTTCTCTTTATATATCGGATGAGTCTATACAGTCGTTGCTTGGTAGGTTTTGCATTGGGATTCAGGGGAATCTTCATTTCTCCAAGATCAACAACAATTCCCTTCATTTATGAAATTTAGTAGGGAACGGATCTTGGAATTCATGCAATAAGTCTGTAATTTTCCCTACTCTCTCATCATCCCAATAGTCTTTGATATTGACAAATTTCAGGTTCTCTAGAGAACCAATGCTCACTTTTTTTTATTTTAAGAGGATTAAAAAAATTGTTACTTGATACACTTGACCCCTCCACTTCTCGAGTATCCTCATATTCATGAATGTGTATGTCATGTGGATCATCATTGTCAAGTTCACCCGTACTATTGTAGCACTCCATCCAATGTTGAACTATTGCGCTGCTCTGATGGAAACTTGACATGGAAACATGGGTATCTTCAAAAATATCAGCTCGGAACATTGCAGAGAAGCAACAATCATCAGACTATCATTAGATAATCCAAATGTATGCGTGAACCTGACATCTAGCTCTTCCCACTCAATTGTTTCTCGTTGCATCTCAACCAATGTATACCATTTCATTAGTATCATGTCCAAGGTGTGTATGAACTAATGAACCCATTCTTGTCGCAACAATGTCGCCCATGCTGCACGACAATGCTCAATATGTTTGACAAGATTTGTTAATCATGTATATTTCTTACTAGTATAAAGCACCTTCTCACCAAATCAAATTTCTAGCAATTTTCAGTATTAAGGCCATTCTAAAATAGAATGCTTATGAGAAACCCACCATCTTGTGGGTGTAGCCCTTAATGCAACATATAGGGATAACACGTGCTAAGTTTCCAATACTTTTTCTTTGAACTTTGTAAGAAAGGATTCCAAGTTAGGTAAACCTTCTTAGGTAAGTAGATCACATACCTCAATACCTACGCATCGCATAGATTTCATGATTTGTTTGCACTTTCACATTGATACTTCATGTAGTCGATTCTACCGGTTCTCCAAAACTTCTCCTGAGTCCAATGAGAAGGAACTAATACTTCTCTAATTGAGTTTTACATCGGCTGTCGGATTGACATAATTGTCCCTCATAGAATTAATACTGTAGATATGATCCAGATATCCATCTTGTCCTTCATTGCTTACCTACTTGACATATCTCTGGCCTTCCAGAGGATCAATTGGAGTAACCAACTGTAGTTCTGCATCCTCAAATGTTAATACACTCTTCTTAAAATTTGTAATGGTTTGATTGTCGATAACCTAGTCAATCCCTAGAAGTGTGGGATACATATTTGTATCATCGATAATATCTACGATCTCAAAATATGCATAGGTCTGGAGTCCTTCTATTTCGAAAGGAACCTGTGTTAGTCGACCAATAGGGAAAACCTTCGATTGGTTGGATAACCTTAGCTAAATAGGAGACCATACTAGTCTCGGATTTCCCATTCTTTCCCATGTCTGTGTAGTGGGGATATTAATATCCGATCCCAAATCTAGAATAATAAAATTCATGTCATAGTCACCTATCTGGGTATTCATCCTTAGCTCGTGACCATTTTTCAGTCTTTTACCAATGTGGTTAACTCCCTTCTATGGTCGCACAATTGGTTGAGGTTCCTCGACTAAAGCTGATAGTTCTGCCACAACATCCATATCTTCTATTAGTAGTAAACAAAATTTAAAGAAATATTTTAACCTGCTTACCTTCTATGTCAGCTTTCTTTTAAATAAATGTTCAAATCTTTGAGTCATTTCTAAGATTGGTCCCTTATTCAATATTGGGACAGCAACAGAAGTCGATGTTTGATTTCTATCCACAAACTCATGACGTGCATCAAATAACACTTCCTTTTCTTTTCAGACATCAAATGGTACTTGCTTTTGTGGTGTCGAAAAAACTCTTGGGTTTATGTATGGTGCTCCTTGATCTCCTCCAGTCGCAACACCTCCTTTTGTTACAACAACAATATTAGGTTCCCAAGGTTTGATGAAAATATTATAAATATTTGGATTGGAATTTTGAGGTGGGTTTTGGTTGCCCATGTTTCTGGAATTCCATATAGAAATCACTTGTGGGAATTCTTCGACAATGTGGTCCAACTCTTTACAATATGAACACGTTTTTGTAGGATTAGTGCAATCTCTGGAAAAATGTCCCGGATGTCCACAATTATAGCAAATAACTTGGTCTCTTCCGTGACCAAATCCTCCTCCTCTTCCTCGACTCTAAAAAGACCATCCCCCTGGGTTGATGGTATTGTTCCTAAACTCGCTCTACTTGAATTTTTTCATCATTTTTCATCAGGTATGTGTTGAATGTTTTCTCCCGCAGCAACTGATATGCCAAGCAGTCTTTCTCATTGTGACCCATAGATCGACAAAACTTACAATATAGGCTAGCAGGTGCACTAACTATTTTCTATAGATACAAGAATTCCTCTGACCGATGACCTCTGGTATGACAAATTCTACACCAGGGAATTCCTTGTGAATTCATAGGATTTGGTGCTACCGGTGCAAGATAATTCAGGAATACTGGACATGAGTCTTTGTGATGGCCTTCAGTTCTACATCTGGTACACTAGAGTTCCTCCTACACTTATTTTCCTATCTTAATATATTGTATTTGCATCATGAGGTTGGATAGTTGTGATTGTATCTGAATCATTCCCGCATTAGTTTCTCCAACTGATGAAGCCTCCAACTTCATAATAATCTTGAGAGATTCACTCTGGGATACTATATTATGTTGCATCAAGGGAACACAAATATGCAGTAGCATCACTGCAATAAACCATCTTTATGTTGGACATCTGACATCTAAAAACTCACCTTAACCATCAGAGTTTTAAATCTTTGGTCGAAGTCCCAGATAGACTCATTTGGCATCCGCTTGATCTCTTTTAATTATGTGATGCATTGCAACTCAAACTTAGGCTTTTTGAATTCTTCTATCACTCCAATCCAGATCTGATCTAATGACTTATGAGGGATCCCTACGAGGGCCACATAAAATTTCATATACCAATCAAGTGCACGACCTTTAAATGTTGTGATCATATGGGCTCTTTTTATAGCCTCGTCTTAGACATATCGCACTGTCTAGATAGCTTCACAAAGGAACCAATGTTTCTCAGGGTCTTCCAACCCATTCCCATTGAATATAGGTAATTTTATACCACTCCTCAAAATTATATGTACTTGTGCTATTATTGAATTAAAGGTTCCGGTAGTAGGAATTCCTTGACTACTATTTCGACTATTACTTTTACTATGATCTACAAAACCACTATTTGATGTGATTTTAGGCCTTATCTTAGGTTCTAGAGATGTATGTGGGGTTGTGAGCATGTCATACTCCTTATCTATATTTGGTGCTTCCCCTTCTTCTTCTTCCAATATAACTACATATTCCTCCTCTTCATCATAGGATTCTCCATCGAGACATGGTGCCAACTCATAGTCCCTTCTTTCGTTCACGTTGCAACTTCCTCTTGTTGTCGCAATCCTTCTTATCTTTCCTGACCAAAATATTCTTCCACTCCTTAAGAGACTACCCTCTTACTCAGTCGCTTTATCAATAGGAAACATCTCATCATATTCTTTTCCATCTTTCTCAAGTCTTTCTTGCAACATTACCCAAGGTCTTTGTGCGTAATGATTTATTCATTGGACTCCATCCTTAGGATCCCTTTTTCGCATTCCAAAATCTTTATCCATAATTTTTAGGATTTCAAGTAGCGACCTCTAGGTCCTTGGAAGAGTTGTCTTTTTGTCTCACTATATGATCTTATAGTATCGACTGCAATATCAGTAAAAATCCCTCCATAATTCTATCAAACCAGAAGTTGAAAACCCTAGATATAGGATTACTACCTCTTTCCAACTGTGGATTAACTGAAGACTCCACTTTGTGGGTTCTTTTCCTTAAAAAAATTTCCTCTAAGTCGTTAGCTTTGAAAACCATTCATGCAACAGAATGGGAATTTAAGAAAGAAAACCTTATGAATATATGTTTAAATATATATTTCTAACCATTATGTCGGACTTAGTCGCAATCCTTTACTTTCTTCTTGTTCAAACTCTCTTGCTTTGTAATTAACCCAATATTGAATTTTTAGGTTCGTCGGATGCCAAAACATATCCCCGTCACAATGATTCGGGTCCCGAAAATGGAACCATTTGTTGGCGTCGCTTCTACTGACCCATATTCATATTTCCCTTTCTGTCAACAAAGCCCAAGATATTGGCTTGACAGAGTGTAACTCCGCTGGCAACACCACCGATGCAAGTGAGGTCTCACTTGAGATATCTATGGGGACTGCAAGAACCGAGATTATGAAGTTATGGAAGGGGACTTCTTTATCACAACATAATCAAGCTGCTCGACCAAAACCAAGGGATGGACTTCCATTGTCATACATACATCAGATAGTAAGGAAAACCGATCTGTCGACACACATAGACATCATATATAGATTTTAACTCATAACAATCTACATTCCACAATATTATATCATTAGATGTTCGACAAACTCATAAATATTCATTCATATTAGACACAGATATCAAAGACACCTATTTAACATGGAAACCCATACGGTAAAAACCACAAAGGCGCTATTCATATGGCATGAGTGATATTTTAAACGCACACAGCTTGCAGACCTCTCTCAAGGTATTATTACAATAAATGAGTTTTTTTTCTCTCCCATGATCTCATGTCTTCCTATCTCTCTAGTCATGTTCGGTCCATTTTCCCCTCCTTGGTCGTCCGCACATAGCTTGGATCGACCTTATATGATTTTTACAATTCTTGTTTTACCCATCAAATAATTCTCAACTGATAGATGACAAGTTGTTCTACAAACTCAAAACATCCCGTTACATTAATATAGGTGTTATCGGCCCAATTTACAATCATGCCCATTCCCAAAATAGACTATTAGTCTAACTTACCTAACTCTTATAAAAATAGGTTGAACTCTTGGTTTCAACTTTCTCTTTTCCTCTTTCACCGCAGCCTTTTCCGTTGCATTCGTACTCGCCTTGTGATGGGATTCTTCATCTTTCCAAGCAAAACTCTTTTGTCTTTTCCTAGGGCCAACAATTGTAAATCATTAGGATCCATTCTTCGGGTGTGTGTGTTATATCAAGTCATATGTATATCCTCATATGATTGAGGTGGTGGTGTTGTATTGTAAAGTCTTGTGAGTGATATCAAATATTGTGGAATTGTGAGTTATATCAAGTCGAAACTTATGAGTTATATCAAGTCAAGTATTCTCATAGATGGTACCCTTTGGAATTGACCTCTAGTCATGGAGGGGAAGTGATTTTGTATATTAAATAATAAATGTTATGTGATCTACTACTAACCATGATCATTTGAGATGGATAAATCTATTAAGTCTCCTCTAGAGACTTATCACCTCTAGAGTGAATTACTTTAGCATATGACTATATGGTCCGAGGTAATATAATATGATCATAGAACAATACAATTCTTCTGAGTATAATATGATATGATAGATGATCATATCTTAATACATAGACCATGCAAAAAAGATAAAGAGATAAACAATAATAGAGATAATTCCTAGGACAATTTAAAATTTCCCATGCAAGATGAACTCAAGTTATAAAGTTGCAGTTATAAAGCTTTAGTTAAATAAGAATGCCTCAATCAGTGCATCAGTTAAAGCTTATGAACTTTAGTTAATTAAAGAAACTTACAGTGATCCATGCAAAGTTAATAATAGTAAATAAAGATTTTTGCACGGACGCCACTTGAGTTGAAGCACCATGACACTTAAGTTATCCAGTTAACTAAGCAATTAATATTTAGTTATAGATTAAGTTTGCTCCGATGATAGTTAACTATTAGTTTATGTTCATGATTGAAGGTGTGGAACATTAATTGTGCATGATCAAGGTTTCAATGTAAGAAATTATTATTTCATAATGGCAATTTGAAATTGTAATGCATGGGTGCATAATTGGCATGCAACTATTCGCCCTAGTTTGCATGGAAGTGATTTTGGCTTGTTATTAATGTGTTGAGCATATGGAAAGTTCATTACACTTGATATAATTGATTAGCAATCTCTATTTGCTATGTATTCTCTCTTATCATAGAATCTACTATTGTAAAAGTCGTTATTTGCAAATCTATCTATTATACTCTGAAGAATTGCTTGGGTTTTTTCATCCTCTCTGTTTTGAGGATTTTCCCAAGGGTATATCTTATCTTGTGTGGATGAAGGATTTGTGTGGCTGATTTTATTATAAGATTCATATTTTCATTGGTTCATGGATAAAAGTTTTAAAGTTCAAAGATCTTCACTATTGCTAAAAATATTATTTGTGTGTGTGTCTATGAAAGAGAGTATTTGATATATATACTAATATAAAAATTGTTATATAGAGATTAAAAAGATATCCAAACTTACACAAATAAAAATACTATAGATGTGATATTTACATAGAAACAACATTATCCATGTCTTCATTTATGCCTAAATCTATTTTAACTGATAAAAAAAACACATTTAAAAAGATTTGATAAAATATAAACTACTCCTTAACTAAACTCTCGACACCTTAAAAGTAGATTATATATAAGAGACACATATCCATCTAAATAATCAACCTTGAAAGTGAAAAAATTCACATAACCATTTCATTATAACATACACATATCCGTTCAAATAGGCAACCTTTAAAGTGAAAAAAATTCACATATCCATCCAAATAGTCCATCTTAAAAGTTAAAAAAATCACATATCCATCCCAGTAATCAACCTTAAAATTGAAAAAATTCACATATCCATTGAAACAGTCACATATCCATTTATTCTTAATTTTTCCACTTTTAAAATTAATTATTTGGATGGAAATGGTCACGCTTAAAAGTTTAAAAAATTAGATATCCATTGAAATGTTCACATATACATCCAAATAGTAAAACCTTAAAAGTGAAAAAATTCTTAAAATTGAAAAAATTCACATATATCCATTCAGTCCAAATAGTAAAACTTTAAAAGTGAAAAAAATTCACATATATCCATTCGGTCACATATCCATCCAAATAGTCCACCTTAAAATGTTCACATATCCATCCAAATAACAAAACCTTAAAAGTGAAAAAATTCACATATATCCATTCGGTCACATAAAATTTAAAAAATTAGATATCCATTGAAATGTTCACATATGCATCCAAATAGTAAAACCTTAAAAGTGAAAAAATTCTTAAAATTGAAAAAATTCACATATATCCATTCAGTCCAAATAGTAAAACCTTAAAAGTGAAAAAAATTCACATATATCCATTCGGTCACATATCCATCCAAATAGTCCACCTTAAAATGTTCACATATCCATCCAAAGAATAAAACCTTAAAAGTGAAAAAATTCTTAAAATTGAAAAAAATCACATATATCCATTCGGTCACATATCCATCCAAATAGTCCACCTTAAAAGTGAAAAAATTCAAAATATCCATTTATTTAGTCATACTAAAATGGAGTGTATTGAACCCGGTACCTCTTACATACAAAGCAAACACTCTACCATGTGAGATACATCTCCATGTATCACTTTAAATTTAATTAGCTTTTACATTTCCTACATAAACTGAATAAGAGCAAATCGTTTAATACGATATATTATTTTGAGAGACTTAAAATATATAAATTAGGACAAAACTTTTAATAAAACATGTGAGAGTTTGGTCGAGTGGTCTAAGGCGCCAGATTTAGGCTTTGGTCCAAAAGGGTGTGGGTTCAAATCCCACTGTGGTTATTTTAATTTTAATTTTGTCAACTATCATTTGTGCAAAGAGTTTGCAAATCTCAAGTTTTTAATTTTGTCAACTATCGTTTGTGCAAAGAGTTTGCAAACAATCGCCAAACATATATCTCAAGTTGCTACAGGTAGAATGAAATGCAATAAGCAAAATGAATTTGTTGTTACAGGTGTATGTCAAAGAGTACTACATAAGCTAAGTATATTGTATATAGTATTATATGCCGAGTAGTAGTGTATGTTGGGAAGCTACCTACTAGGGTGAAATACTTGATCCTATAGTTATTAGATGTTAGAGACAAGCTTTCTGAAAACTCGGTGTTTCATGTTTAGGTTAAACACGTCAAGATAAAGTATCACTTCATCATAGTCATGGTCCTGTAAGGTAAAACTTCAATACATTGATACTGAAGAGAAGATTGCAAGAATATAGATGTGTTAACATAACCTTTCTATGTAACAAAGTATGGGTATTTATGAGACAAACTAGGTATGGCAAAAAATTCCTGCTATGGAAGAGAATGCCCAATATGGCAAAGAATGCCCAATATGGCAGAGAATGCCTGGAATAGCAAAGAATGCCTCCCTCATTGAGAGGGAGTGTTGATTGTTGTTAGCGTCGCTTCTACTAGCCCAGTTTCATATTTTCCTGTCCATCAACAAAGCCTAGTATATCGACCCGACAGAGTGTAACTCCATTGGAAACACCTGCGATTCAAGTGAGGTCTCACCCAAGATATCTATGGGGACTGCAAAAACCAACCTTCTGTAGTTATGGAAGGGGATTTCTTTATCACAGCATAATCAGGTTGCTCGACCGAAACCAAGGGATGGACTTCCACCGTCATACACACTTCAGAGAGTAAGGAAGACCAATCCGTCAACACACATAGAATACATGTGTGTGTGTGTGTGTGTGTGTGTGTGTGTATGCATAACAATCAACATTCCACAATATTATATCATGAGATGTTGGACAAACTCATAAACATTCATTCACAGTGACGGATATGTTCTGAAGTTTCCACTCTCATCGCACCCAGCTCCTGTCGTACCCTTTCATGGATCGGGTGGATGGTTTTTGTAACCTGTTCTGCTTTAGCTTGGAGTTATGGGACATGTTATGTTCGTATTTTCTGTTGTGTCTATAGTTTAGCAACATGTTGTTGTAATATTTTGAGGTAAGTTGCCTTTCTCATCTTTTCAAATGGTGGCGATTTCTTCAATTCATTCCTTAGAAATTCGCTTATGTAGTATGAAGCTACTATGTCACCTATTCCAACTTTTCATCATCTACCAAGGATTACCATGACTAAGAAACCTGTTCAAATTCTTTGGCACATAGTGCCTTGGATTTCTGAATATTCTGCGCAGTTTTAGTTACTGCCTTCCGTCAAACTTCTAGTACCTCAGGGGGTGTACTAGGAGTCAGCTTTGTTTCTTGCTTTGCGACTCATTTGAGGAGGTTGAAAGCTACCTCTCCAAGTCAAGAAATTATGACCTCTGGGAGCATCTCAGTTGTAATTACCTCTTTAGAGAATTCATGGCAGGAAAGTGCCACAACTTGCTCTAACCTTTGTCTATCTTCCTGCCATGTTTTTTTATTTCTTCTCCATCTCCTCTACTTTGTTTTTTAGCGAAGCGATGGTATTCTTCGAGTGTTTTATTTTTTCAAACACCACATGATCTCTTTCCTTCAACTAATTTATTAAATCCTGCTGAATATTATGAAATAGATACCTAGGAATTATAGAGAAATCAATACTAACATGACCAATGTCCTTGATCATGGAATTATGCTTTGGTGTACCTAAGTCAAGTTCCTTAGAAATCACTTGAATGTTTCTGTGTGGGGGCATCGAGGGTATCTTGACATGTCATTCCTCACATGGATCAACTTCCTCCTGCAACATAGTTGGAAACGGTTCCTGCCCAACCCTGATCTAACTTCCTTTACTGCGACACAAACAATTTGCAATAAGTAAGTAATGTCACTGACCAAGTCAATATGCCCTTCATAAATATTTTTACAAGTCTCACTTTCGACTTCCTCCATTCGACCAAAAATGAGATTGTAGTCATCATTGGAAAGGACAATAGTTCCATATGTTTTGTTCGCCTTCCACTTCTTATGACTCTTTTTTTATTCTTCGAATACTTTTCTCTTATCCCCTAATTCTAAACATGTTGGGGTTCTGCTAGATTCTTCTTTTCTTTCATAGGGATACCTTCATGGGATTTATTCTCCTCGTGGATCTCCTACCTAATATTTTGATGTCCCGTTTTGCGACAGGTCGATTTCAGTACATATTTTATCATCCACGACAGGTTTTCTCCACTCTTCAGGCCAGTCCCGAACAATTGCTTCAATGTCTTCTTCTGTTAGCTGAATATGAGTGGCCAACCATTGATTTTTGGGGTCTTGTCATTCCTATAGAAAGATGTCGTGAGCCCCCACCAAAAATCTAATAATGTGGTCAATCCGTTGGACAGTCTCTGCAGCAGTCCTTTCATGCTTCCCAGTGTGATACCTCACTGCATCACCATGTAAGTAAAATTCAACATTCTTATCCTTCTATCAACGTGGATTATCTCTCTCATAGCAAAGGTTCTAGTATCATGCCTCTCGACATGGCACATGCACGTCCACCCCCTGGTAGTGCGTCGACTCGATCGATGCATCAAATCATATAAAAATTAGTAACCAAGAATATGTAAAAGGAGAACCTTTGTCATGAGCATCAGTAGAATATGTTAACAATTCATTCAATAGGTAGGTCGACTAGTTCATATGGACACTCGCAGCACACTACTCTGCTACAACAATTATTTTGGATGTACACTGGTTCGATCACATCTTCCTTAGAAACTTGCTTGATAATACTTTTGTTGTAAACCGAACAACAATATCATTGATAGAGGTAATGGAAAAGTGTTTCTTATCTCTAGACAAGGTGTATTTTTCTTTCATTTGATTAACTAGGCCCAAGTCTTGTTCCTTTCCAATGAAGAATTGTGATGGGTCGACCCCTGCAAGAGGAAGTTCCTTTATTGAAGATATTAGGTCGACATCCACTAAAATTTGTCGATCCAACCAGAGACAACCTCCATGAAAACAGACCAACAATCGCTCGACGCTCATATTTATTTATGTGGTGCGACCAAAATGGGGCATGTGCATTAATGAAAATATACCTGACTTCTCCAGTCCTCTTTCCCACTCCATTGGAACCAAGTGAATAGGTACATATTCATTCTCTTACACAAAGTTCATGTACCACAACATAGCAAGTTCAAGGAACTTCTGCAGATCATGGTATACGAATCCCATCTTCTTCAGATTCGACAGAATGTATGCCATCACATGGACTCCTTTTAGGATGGTTGGATAAACCAACATGTACTTGGAATTATTACTAATAGTGACACTAAGAGCTTCATCTATCCTCGAAGGAATATATCCAGGAAACATGGTCCCTAACCCAAATCCCCTATCTGAAACTACTTAAACTTAATATAACAGTTGTTCCAAGCCTTATGGTCACTCCTTCTCGACACACTAATGATATCCTGTGACAAAATGATATTATTCCAATTGTAATAGATGCAATAATATTTCTTCTATTGCGCCAACATCCATCATCTCAGTAATCACAAGTATCCTAAGACTAGGTACAGTATATTATAGTGGCATGATAACCTCTTGTCCATAAACCAATCTGAACGAAGTTTGTCCTGTCAACTTTTTGCAGGTTGTGCGATAAGCCTAATACTGCAAGTATCTTCTTATCCCAATCATCCCTTTGAACATTACATATTTTTGTTATTTCATTCTCCAAGATCTTGTTGAATCTTTTGACAACATTGTTTGCTTGTGCATGATATGGTGTTGTCTTTTGATGTTGAATCTGAAATTCCTTAGTTAATTTGTCAATCAACTAATTCATGAAATGTGTACCTTGGTTACTTATCAAAATTTATAGGCATCCAAATTGCGTCACAACATGGTTGAATAAAAAACTTGTAGCACTCACAGTAGTACAATCCCTTACTAGAGCTACTTCATCCCATCTGGTCAAGTAGTCTATTGCAGTGATTATATAGTGTGCACCAATTCATTTTCTTGGTGGGTTAATGGGACCCACAAAGTCAACAACCCATTTATCAGATCCCTGCAAAGTTACTTATGGTACCAACTGCATCTCATCTAGTCATGACAATTTTCCAGTTCTTTGACAAATATCACATCTACGACAATAGTCTCTAGTGTCTGCATGCAGAGTAGGCCACCATAATCCTTCCTGTAAAATCTTGTGCACTATTGCTTTTCTTGCATAGTGACCTCATGTGACACCAGTATATGATTCATTCAATACCATCGGTTGCTCATGCTCCAAAAAACAACTACGAAGTATTTCATTCAGTCCCATCTTATATAACTACCCAACGATCAGCTGGAAATATGTATCTTTTATAATTAATTATTTCTTCAGTGTTGTACTTAATCCCTCTAGTGCATATTTGGTAGTTAAGAGATGTACACTATATATGTAGTGATCATCAATCAGTTTAACTACAAACAACTGTGCGTTAAGAAAACTACCATCGTGATCAATAGGCTCTTCTCTACTTTCTAACCTCAATAGATGGTCTGGTCCCAAATTCAATCGACTCGTCTTAACAATAATCTCATAGTCAAATTATTGGAATAGGAGAAACCACCGATAGATACCCCCCCCCCCAATATTGGCTTATTAACCAAATAATTCAATATAGAATGGTTTGTATACATTTTGAAATGTCCCCTCAGCAAATAATGTCAAAACTTATGGATAGTATACACCATAACAAGTCCTTCCCTCTTAGTAGTGGTATAGTTCTTTCTGTCGTCGAAAATTTTCTATTAGCAAATGCAATAGGGTGATCCATAGAACCCTCACCTAGATTTGCAAGTACAACACCAAGCACGATAGATAACACGTCGACATGTACATGAAATTTTTTTTTCCAGTCTGAAAATACCAATATAGGCATTGTAATCATCTTATTTTAAGAAAATCCAACTCTCTTGGCATTGCTCATTTCATTGGAATTTAACATCTTTTTTCAACAATTTTTCCATTGGAGTTGTAACCTATGCATATCCTCTGATAATTTTTCTATAATACCTAGTATGTCCCAAGGTAGTTCTCAACGGTTTCACTATCGTGAGCGGTAGTAGGTCGATAATAATCGCAATCTTGGCAGGGTCCATCAATATTCCATCTCGACAAACCACTTGACCAAGCAAGATGCCAAAAGGGGCACACAAAATACACTTATTCAAATTAAGAGAAATATGGAACTATATACACCAGTCGATCATCATTATGAGGTTCTCAATGTGATTCTTTACTAGCCGATAGACCATCTAGCCATCAAAGTATACTTCAAGAAACTTATGAATGAGATCTTTAAAGGAAACTATGACTATTCTAGAAAATATAGCAAGAGCATTCTTGAGACCAAAGGTAATTACCGTGTATTGGAAGTGTCCCCATTCTATCGCAAAAGTTGTTTTGTATCGATCTTCCTTTTTAATCCTTATATGATGATACCTAGAGAATCCATCAATAAACAAATATACTTCTTGTCCTCCAACACTCTCCAACACTTCATCTATGAATGGGGTCGAAAATAGGTCATGCAGACATGCATCATTTTGCTTCATTAGGTCGATACATATATAAACTTTACTAGTTTTATTGTATTGCACCACCACAGGTCTAATCCATTCAAATTCCTCATCAGGTTCTCTAATTCCTGCATCTAGGATACTGTTTAACTCTATCTTGACTTTCTCTTTATATCTCGGATTTAGTCTATACAGTCGTTGCATGGTAGGTTTTGCATTGGGATTCATGTGAATCTTCATTTATTTGAGATCACCAACAATTCCCTTCATTTCTGAAATTTAGTAGGGAACATATCCTAGAATTCATGCAATAAGTCTGTAATTTTCCCTACTCTTTCATCATCCCAATAGTCTTTGATATTGACAAATTTTTGGTTCTACAGAGAACCAATGTTCACTTTTTATTTTATTTGAAGAGGATTCATAAAATTGTTACTTAACACACTTGACCCCTCTACTACTCGAGTACCCTCATATTCATGGATATGTATGTCACGTGCATCATCACTGTCACGTTCACCCGTATTATTGTAGCACTCCATCCAATGTTGAATTATTGTGCTTCTCTGATGGAAACTTGACATGGAAACATGGGTATCTTCAAAAATATTAGTTCGGATCATTGCAGAGAAGTGTCAATCATTGAACTATCATTAGAAAATCCAAATGTATGCGTAAAACTGAAATCTAGATCTTCCCACACAATTATTTCTGGTTGTAGCTCAACTGATGCATACTATTTTCTTAGCATCATTTCCAAGGTGTGTATGAACTGATGAACCCATTCTTATCGCGACAATGTCTCCCATGTCGCAAGACAATGCTCAATATGCTCGACAAGATTTGTCAATCATGTATATTTATTACCAGTATAAATCACCTTCTCACCAAATTGAATTTCTAGAAATTTTTGACATTGAGGCCATTCTGAAATAGACTGCTTATGAGCAACCCACCATCTTGTGGTTGTAGCCCTTAATGCAACATCTAGGGCTAACAAGTGCTAAGGTTCCAATACTTTTTCTTCTAACTTTGTAAGAAAGGATTCCAATTTAGGTAAACCTTCATAGGTAGGTAGATCACATACCTCAATACCTACCCATCGCATAGATTTAGTGATTCTTGTACACTTCTGCATTGATACTTCATGTAGTCGACTCTACCAATTCTCCAAAGCTTCTCCTGAGTCTGACGAGAAGGAGCTAATACTTATCCAATTGATTTTTCCATCAATGTTTTTACAAGTTTTATTTTCCACTTCCCCCATTCGATAAAAATTGAGATTGTAGTCGTCATTGGTAAGGACAATAGTTCCATATGTTTTGTCGGCCTTTCACTTCTTATGACTCTTTTTTTATTCTTCAGATATTTTTCTCTTAACCCCCAGCTCTAAATCTCTTCAGGTTTTGCTAGATTATTCTTTTCTTTCATAGGGAGATCTTCACAAGATTTCTTGTCCTTGTGGATCTCCTCCCTGATTTCTGGAGGTCCCATTCTGCGACAAGTCGATTTCAGTAGATATTTTATCATTCGTGACGGGTTGTCTCCCCTCTTCGAGCCAGTCCCAAACAATTTCTTCAATGTCTTCTTCTGTTAGCTGAATCTAACTGGCCAACCATAGATTTTCGGGGTCTTGTCGCGTTTGTAGANTCCACTCTTCGAGCCAGTCCCAAACAATTTCTTCAATGTCTTCTTCTGTTAGCTGAATCTAACTGGCCAACCATAGATTTTCGGGGTCTTGTCGCGTTTGTAGAAAGATGTGGTCAGCCCCAACCAAAAATCTAATTATGTGGCGAATTCGTTGGACGGTCTCTACAACAATCCTTTCCTACCTCCCAATGTGATACCTCAGTGCATCACCGTGTTAGTAAAATTCAACATTATTATCCTTCTGTCGACATGGATTATCTCTCTCATAGCAGAGGTTCTAGTATTGTCCCCCTCGACATGGAACAGGAATGTCCACCTCCTAGTAGTGTGGTGAATCAGCCCGTGTAACAAATCATATAAAAATTAGTAACCAAGAATAGGTAAAAGGAGAACCTTTGTCATGAGCATCAGTAGCATCTACTAACAATTCATTCAACAAGTAGGTCGACTAGTTCATATGGACACTCACAACACACTACTCTGCTGCAACAATAATTTCGGGTGTACACTGGTTCGATTGCATATTCCTTAGCAGCTTGCTTGATAATACTTTTGTTGTAAACCAAACAACAATATCATTGATAGAGGTAATGAAAAGTGTCTCTTATCTCTAGACAAGTTGTATTTTTCTTTCAACTGATTAACTAGATCAAGGTCCTGTTCATTTCCAGTGAAGAATGGTGATGGGTTGACCCCTGCAAGAGGAAGTTCATTTATTGAAAACAATCCAGTGATCACTTGCTGCTCATATTTACTTCTATGGTGCGACAAAAATGGGGCATGTGCATCAACGACGATATACCTGACTTCTCCAGTCCTCTTTCATAATCCATTGGAACCAAGTGAATAGGTCCATCTTCATTCTCTCGCACAAAGGTCATGTACCACAACATAATGATTTCAAGTAACTTTCAAAGATCATAGTCTACAAATCCCATCTTCTTCATAATCGACAGAATATATTCCATCACATGGACTCCTTTCAGGATGGTTGGCTAAACCAGTGGGTACTTGGAATTCTTACTAATAGTAACACTAGGAGCCTCATCTATCCTTGAAGGAATATATCTAGGAAACATGGTAAATAATCCAGATCCTCGATTTGAAACTACTTAAACTTAATATAACGGTTGTGCCAAGCCTTCTATCACTCCTTCTCAACACACTTGTGACAAAATGATCTTCTTCCAATTATACTAGTTGCAATAATATTTCTTCTACTGCACTAGCATTTGTCATCTTAGTAATTACAAGTATCCAAAGACTAGGTACAATATATTCTAGTGGCATGATAACCTCTTCTCCATAAACCAATTTGAATGGAGTTTGTCCTGTCAACATTTTGCGGGTTGTGCGATAAAACCATAATACAATAGGTATCTTCTTATCCCAATCATCCCTCTGAACATTACATATTTTTGTTAATGCATTCTCCAAGATCTTATTGAATGCTTCGACAACATTGCTTGCTTGTGCGTGATATGGTGTTGTCTTTTGGTGTTGAATCTGAAATTCCTTAGTTAATTTGTCAATCAGCCGATTCACGAAATGTGTACCTTGGTCACTTATAAAAAATTATATGCATCCAAATCGGGTCACAACATGATCGAATAAAAAACTTGCAGCACTCACAGTAGTACAATCCCTTACTAGAGCTACTTCATTGCATCTAGTCAAGTATTCTGTCGCAGTGATTATATAGCGTGCACCCATTCATTTTCTTGGTGGGTTAATGGGACCCACAAATTCAAAAACCTGTTTATCAAATCCATGCAAAGTTACTTATGGTACCAACTGCATCTCATTTAGTCACGACAATTTTTCAGTTCTTTGACAAATATCACATCTAGGACAATAATCTCTAGTGTATGCATGCAAAGTAGGCCGCCATAATCCTTCCTGTAAAATATTGCGCACTATTGCTTTTCCTGCATAGTGACCTCATCTGACACCAGTATGAGCTTCATTCAATACCATCGGTCACTCGTATTCCAAAACACAATGATGCAGTATTTCATCCAGTCCCATCTTATATAACTTCCCAACGATCAGTTGGAAATCTGTAGCTTTTACAATTAATTGCTTCTTCAGTGTTGTACTAAATCCCTCTGGTGCATATATGGTAGTTAAGAGATGTGCAATATCTCTATAGTGATCATCAATAATTTTAACTGCAAACAATTGTGCGTCAGGAAGACTATCGTCAAGATTAATAGGGGATTCTCTACTTTCTAACCTCGACAGATGGTCTGATCCTGAATTCAATCGACACATCTTAAAAATAATCTCAAAGTCAAATTCTTGGAATAGGAGAAGCCAGTGATAGATATTCCCCCCCTGCATTGGATTATTAACCAAATACTTCAATACATAATGATCTGTATACATTTTGAAATGTCCCCGTAGAAAATAATGTCAAAACTTCTATAGAGCATATACCATAACAAGTCCTTCCCTCTCAGTAGTGTTAAAGTTCTTTCTGTCGTTGACAATTTTTTGTTAGCAAATGCAATAGGGTGATCCATAGAACCCTCACCTAGATTTTCAAGTACAAAGCCAAGCGCGATAGATGACGCGTCGACATGTACATGAAATTATTTTCTCCAGTCTGGAAATACCAATATAGGTGTTGTAATCATCTTATTTTAAGAAAATCCAGACTCTCTTGACATTGCTCATTGCATTGGAATTTAACATCTTTTTTCAACAATTTTTCCATTAGATTTGTAGCCTCTGCATATCCTCTAATAAATTTTCTATAATACCCAGTATGACCCAAGGTAGTTCTCAACTATTTCACTATTGTGGGAGGTAGTAGGTCGATAATAATCATAAACTTGGAAGGTTTTATCAATATTCCATCTCGACAAACCACTTGATCCAACAAGATGCCAAAAGGGGTACAAAAAATACACTTCTTCAAATTAAGAGAAATTTGGAACTGCCTACACTAGTCAAGCATCATTCTGAGATTCCCAATGTGATTCTTTACTATCCCATAGACCATCTAGTCATCAAAGTATACTTCAAGAAATTTATGAATGAAATCTTTAAAGGAAGCTATGACTATTCTAGGAAAAATAGCAGGAGCATTCTTGGGACCAAAGGGAATTACCGTGTATTGGAAGCATCCCCATTCTGTCGCAAAAGTTGTTTTGTATCAATCTTCCTTTGCAACTATTATCTGATGATACCTAGAGAATCCATCAGTAAACAAATATAGTTCTTGTCCTTTGACACTCTCCAACACATCATCTGTGAATGGGGTCGAAAATGGGTCATGCAGACAGACATCATTTAGCTTCATTAGCACGATGCAGATACAAACTTCACTACTTTTCTTGTCTTGCACCACCATAGGTATAATCCATTCAAATTCCATAACATGTTCTATAATGTCTTCATCTAGCATTGTGTCTAACTCTATCTTGAATTTCTCTTTATATCTCGGATTGAGTCTATACAGTCGTTGCTTGGTAGGTTTTGCATAGGGATTCAAGGGAATCTTCATTTCTCCAAGATTACCAAAAATTCCCTTCATTTCTAAAATTTAGTAGGGAACAGATCTTGGAATTCATGCAATAAGTCTGTAATTTTTCCTACTCTCTCATCATCCCAATAGTCTCTGATATTGACAAATTTTGGGTTCTCTAGAGAACCAATGCTCACTTTTTTATTTTATTTTAAGAGGATTAAAAAAATTGTTACTTGATACACTTGACCCCTCCACTTCTTGAGTATCCTCATATTCATGAATGTGTATGTCATGTGGATCATCATTATCAGGTTCACCCATACTATTGTAGCACTCCATCCAATGTTGAACTGTTGCGCAGCTCTAATGGAAGCTTGACATGGAAATAGGGATATCTTCAAAAATATGAACTCAAATCATTGCAGAGAAGCATCAATCATCAAATTATCATTAGAAAATCCAAATGTATGCATGAAACTGACACCTAGCTCTTCCCACTCAATTGTTTCTCGTTGCATCTCAACCTATGTATACCATTTCATCAGTATCATGTCCAAGGTGTGTATGAACTGATGAACCCATTCTTGTCGTGACAATGTCACCCATGTCACACGACAATGCTCAATATGCTTGAGAAGATTTGTCAATCATGTATATTTCTTACTAGTATAAAGCACCTTCTCACCAAATCAAATCATCCAGCAATTTTCAGCATTGAGGCCATTCTAAAATAGAATGCTTATGAAAAACCCACCATATTGCAGGTGTAGCCCTTAATGCAACATCTAGGGATAACACGTGCTAAGGTTCCAATACTTTTTCTTCGAACTATGTAAGAAAGGATTCCAAGCTAGGTAAACCTTCATAGGTAGGTAGATCACATACCTCAATACCTACCCATCACGTAGATTTCATGATTCTTGTGCTCTTCCACATTGATACTTCATGTAGTCGATTCTACCAATTCTCCAGAACTTCTCCTGAGTCTGATGAGAAGGAACTAATACTTATCTCATTAAGTTTTCCATCGGTTGTTGGATTGACATAATCGTCCCTCATAGAATTAATATTGTAGATATGAT
This sequence comes from Pseudotsuga menziesii, assembly GCA_001517045.1. Taxonomy (NCBI): domain Eukaryota; kingdom Viridiplantae; phylum Streptophyta; class Pinopsida; order Pinales; family Pinaceae; genus Pseudotsuga; species Pseudotsuga menziesii. Next base: position 24,695 of record LPNX010571691.1, read on the forward strand.
CCAGATATCCATCTTATCCTTCATTATTTACCTACTTGACATATCTCTAGCCTTCCAGAGGATCAATTAGAGTGACCAACCATAGTTCTGCATCCTTAAATGTTAATATCGTCTTCTTAAAATTTATAATGGTTTGATTGTCGATAATCTAGTCAATCCCCAAAAGTGTGGGATACAGATTTGTATCATCTATATCTACGATCTCAAAATATGCATAGGTCTGGAGTCCTTCTATTTTGATAGGTTCCTGTGTTAGTCGACCAATAGGGAAAAACTTCGATTGGTTGGATAACCTTAGCTGAACAGGAGACCATACTAGTCTCGACTTTCCCATTCTTTCCCATGTCTATCTAGTGAGGATATTAACATCTGAGCCCAAATCTAGAATAATGAAATCCATGTCATAGTCACCTATCTGGGTATTCATCCTTAGCTCGTGACCATTTTTCAGTCTTTTACCAATGTTGTTAACTCCCTTCTATGGTCACACAATTGGTCGAGGTTCCTTGACTAAAGCTAATAGTCCTGCCACAACATCATTATCTTCTATCAGTAGTAAACAAAATTTAAAGAAATCTTTTAACCTTCTTACCTTCTATGTCAGCTTTCTTTTAAATAAATGTTCAAATCTTTGAGTCATTTCTAAGATTGGTCCCTCATCCAATATTGGGATAGCAACATAAGTCGATGCTTGATTTCTGTCGACAAACTCGTGACGTGCATCAAATAACAATTCTTTTTCTTTTCATACATCGAATGGTACTTGCTTTTCTGGTGTCGAACAAACTCTTTGGTTTTGGTATGGTGCTCATTGATCTCCTCCAGTCACAACACCTCCTCTCGTTACAACAACAATATTAGGTTCCCAAGGTTTGATGGAAATCTTCTGAATATTTGGATTGGAATTTTGAGGTGGGTTCTAGTTGCCCATGTTTCTGACCTGCCATATAGAAATCACTTGTGGGAATTCTTCGACATGTGGTCCAACTCTTTACAATATGAACACATTTTTGTAGGATTAGTGCAATCTCTGGAAAAATGTCCCAGATGTCCACAATTATAACAAATAACTTGGCCTCTTCTGTGACAAAATCCTCCTCCTCTTCCTCAGCTCTAAAAATACCACCCCCCTCAGTTGATGGTATTATGCCTGAACTCGCTTGACTTTCATTTGTTCATCATTTTTCATCAGGTATGTGTCGACTATTTTCTTCCACAGCAACTGATATGCCATGCAGTCTTTCTTGTCATGACCCACATATCGACAAAACTTACAATATAGGCTAGCAGGTTCACTGACTATTTTCTATAGATACAAGCATTCCTCCGACCGATGACCTTTGGTATGAAAAATTCTACACCAAGGAATTCCTTGTGAATTTACAGGGTTTGGTGCTCCTGGTGCAAGATAAGTCAGTAATACTGGACATGAGTCTTTGTGATGGCCTTCAGTTCTACATCTGGTACACCAGAGTTCTTCCTACACTTCTTTTCCTATATTAATATATTGTATTTGCATCATGAGGTTGGCAAGTCGTGATTGTATATGAATCAATCCCGCGTGAGTTTCTCCAACTGATAAAGCCTCCAACTTCATAGTAAGCTTGAGAGCTTCGCTCTGGGATAGTATCTTTTGTTGCATCAAGGGAACACATATATGCGGTAGCATCACCACAATACACCATTCTTTATGTTGGACATCTGACATCCGAAAACTCACCTTAGCCATCAGAGTTTTAAATCTTTGGTCGAAGTCCCAAACAGACTCGTTCGACGTCCGCTTGTTCTCTTTTAATTATGTGATACATTGCAACTTAGACTTAGGATTTTTGAATTCTTCTATCAGTCCAATATTGATCTAATCTAATGACTTATGAGGGATCCCTACGAGGGCCACATAAAATTTCATATACTAGTCAAGTGCATGACCTCTAAATGTTGTGATCATATAGGTTCTTTTTATAGCCTCATCTTAGACCTGTCGCACTATCCAGATAGCTTCACAAAGGAACCAATGTTTCTCAGGGTCTTCCAACCCATTCCCATTGAATATAGGTAATTTTATACCACTCCTTGACATTCTTTGTACTTGTGGTATTCTTGAATTAAAGGTTCCAGTAGTAGGAATTCCTTGACTACTATTTCGACTATTACTGTTACTATGATATACACAACCACTATTTGATTTTCTTTTAGGCCTTACCTCGGGTTCTGGAGATGTACGTGGGGTTGTGGGTATGTCATACTCCTTATCTGGATCTGGCAATTCCTCTTCTTCTTCTTCCGATATAATTACATATTCCTCCTCTTCATCGCAGGATTATCCATCAAGATATGGTGCTAACTCGTAGTCCCTTCTTTCAACCACGTTGCAACTTCCTCTTCTTGTCGCAATCCTTCTTCTCTTTCCTGACCAAAATATTCTTCCACTCCTTAAGAGACCACCCTCTTGCTTAGTCTCGTTATCGACAGGAAACATCTCATCTTATTACTGTCCATATTTCTCAAGTATTTCTTGCAACATTACCCTAGGTCTATGTGCATAATGATTTATTCGTCAAACTCCGTCCTTAGGATCCCTTTTTCACATTCCAACATCTTTATCCATAATTTTAAGGATTTCATGTAGCGACCTCTAGGTCCTTGGAAGAGCTATATTTTTGTCTCACTATATGATCTTACAGTATCGACTGCAGTATCAGTAAAAATCCCTCCAGAATGCTATCAAACCAGAAGTCGACAACCCTAGATATAGGATTAGTAAGTCTTTCCAACCATGGATTAACTGAAGACTCCACTTTGTGGGTTGTCTGCCTTAAAAAATGTTCCTCTGAGTCGTTAGCTTCGAAAACCATTCATGCAACAGAATGGGAAATTCAATAAAGAAAATATCATGAATATATGTGTAAATATATCTTTCTAACCATTCTGTCAAACTTAGTCGCAATCCTTTACTTTCTTCTTGTTCAAACTCTCTTTCTTTGTAATCAACCCAATCTTGAATTTTTGGGTTCATCGAATGCCAAAACATATCCCTGTCACAATGATTTGGGTCCTGGAAATGGAACCATTTGTTGGCGTCACTTCTACTAACCCATATTCATATGTCCCTTTCTATCAACAAAACCCAAGATATTGGCTCGATAGAGTGTAACTCCAATGGAAACACCAACGATGCAAGTGAGGTATCACTTGAGATATCTATGGGGACTGCAAGAACGAGGATTCTGTAGTTATGGAAGGGGTTTCTTTATCACAACATAATGAAGTTGCTTGACCAAAAACAAGGGATGGATTTCCATTGTCATACATACATCAGAGAGTAAGGAAAATTGATCTGTCGACACACATAGACATCATATTTAGATTTTAACGCATAACAATCTACATTCCACAATATTATATCATTAGATGTTCGACAAACTCATAAAGATTCATTCATCTTAGAAATGGATATCAAAGACACGTATTTAACATGGAAACCCATTCGGGAAAAACCACAAAGGCGCTCTTTATATGGCATGGGTGATATTTTAAACGCCTTTGGTATGCACACATAGCTTGCAGACCTTGCTCAAGATATTATATACAATAAATGAGGTTTTTATCTCTCTCATGCTCTCATGTATTCCTAGCTCTCTAGTCTTGTTCGATCCATTTTCCCCTCCTTGGTCATCTGCACATAGCTTGGATCGACCTTATATGACTTTTACAATTCTTGTTTTACCCGTCAACTAATTCTCAGTCGATAGATGACGAGTTGTTCTACAAACTCAAAACATCTCGTTACGTTAATATAGGCGCTATCGAAATAGACTATTAGTCTAACTTAACTAACTCTTATAAAAATAGGTCGAACTCCTGGTTTCGACTTGCTCTTTTCCTCTTTCGTTGCATTCGTGCTTGCCTTGTGATGAGATTCTTCATCTTTCTAAGAAAAATTCTTATGTCTTTTCCTAGGGACAACAATTGTAAATCATCAAGATCCATTCTTCAGGCTTGTGCGTTATATCAATTCATATATATATCCTCAGTATGATTGAGGTGGTGGTGTTGTATTGTAAAGTCTTGTGAGTGATATCAAAGATTGTGGACTTGTGAGTTATATCAAGTTAAAACTTATGAGTTATATCAAGTCAAGTATTCTCATAGATGGTACCCTTTGGAATTGACCTCCAGTCATGGAGGGGAAGTGATTTTGTATATTAAAGAATAAACGTTATGTGATCTATTACTAACCATGATAATTTGAGATGGATAAATCTATTAAGTCTCCTCTAGAGACTTATCACCTCTAGAGTGAATTACTTTAGCATATGACTATATGGTTCGAGGTAATATAATATGATCATAGAACAAGACAATTCTTCTGAGTATAATATGATATGATAGATGATAAATGTTAATACATAGACCATGCAAAAAAGATAAAGAGATAATGCCCAAGACAATTTGAAATTCCCATGCAGGATGAACTGAAGTTATAAACTTGTAGTTATAAAGCTTTAGTTAAATAAGAATGCCTCGATCAGTGCATCAGTTAAAGCTTATGAACTTCAGTTAATTAAATAAACTTACAGTGATCCATGCAAAGTTAATAATAGTAAATAAAGAGTTTTGCATGGACGTCACTTCAGTTGAAGCACCATGACACTTAAGTTATCCAATTAACTAAGTAATTAATATTTAGTTATAGATTAAGTTCACTCCGATGATAGTTAACTATTAGTTTATGTTCATGATTGAAGGCGTGGAACATTAATTGTGCATGATCAAGGTTTCAATGTAAGGAATTATTATTCCATAAATGCAGTTTGAAATTGTAATGCATGGGTGCATAATTGGCATGCAACTATTCGCCCTAGTTTGCATGGAAGTGATTTTGGCTTGTTATTAATGTGCTGAGCACATGGAAAGTTCATTACACTTGATACAATTGATTAGCATTCTCTATTTTCTATGTATTCTCTCTTATCACACAATCTACTATTGTAAAAGTCGTTATCTGCAAATCTATCTATTATACTCTGAAGAATTGCCTGGTATTTTCCATCCTCTCTATTTTGAGGATTTTCCCCAGGCCGGTATATCTTATCTTGTGTGGATGAATGATTTGTGTGGCTGATTTTATTATAAGATTCATATTTCCATTGGTTCATTGGTAAAAGTTTTAAAGTTCAAAGATCTTCACTATTGCTAAAAATATTATTTATGTGTGTGTGTGTGAAAAAGAGTATTTGATATATATACTAATATAAAAATTGCTATATAGAGATTAAAAGGAGATCCAAACTTACACAAATAAAAATACTATAGACGTGATATTTACATAGAAACAAATGTCTTCATTTATGCCTAAATCTATTTTAATTGTTAAAAAAACCAAATTTAAAGAGATTTGATAAAATATAAACTACTCCTTAACTAAACTCTTGACACCTTAAAAGTAAATTATATATAAAATACACATATCCATCTAAATAATCAACCTTGAAAGTGAAAAAATTCACATAACCATTTCATTATAACATACACATATCCATTCAAATACTTAAAAGTGAAAAAAATTCACATATCCATCCAAATAGTACATCTTAAAAGTAAAAAAAATCACATATCCATCCAAGTAATCAACCTTAAAATTGAAAAAATTCACATATGCATTGAAATAGTCACATATCCATTTATTCTTAATTTTTTCACTTTTTAAGATTAATTATTTGGATGAAAATAATCCATCTTAAAAGTAAAAAATCAGATATCCATTGAAATAGTCACATATCCATCCAAGTAATCAACCTTAAAATTGAAAAAATTCAAAATATCCATTGAAAAAATTCACATATCCAACTAAATAGTCAACCTTAAAAGTGAAAAAAATTCAAAATATCCATTGAAAAAATTCACATATCCATCTAAATAGTCAACCTTAAAAGTGAAAAATTTCAAAATATCCATTTAATGGTCATATTTAGATGCAGTGTTTGAACCCCATACCTCTAACATGCAAAGCAAACACTCTTACCATGTGAGATACATCACCATGTATCACTTTAAATTTAATTAGTTTTTACATTACCTGAATTAACTGAATAAGAGCAACGCAAAATACTCATAATACAGTCACGCAGAATTCCTTTTGTGATTCATGCCACGACGATCGACAATAGTGAGATGTTTGAGCTGAGTTTAGATGTGAGTGATTGTAATCATTTAATACGTTATATTATTTTGAGAAGCTGAAAATAGGTAAATTAAAATACAAAACTTTTTTAATAAAATATGTGACAGTTTGGCCGAGTGGTCTAAGACGCCAGATTTAGGCTCTGGTCCGAAAGGGCGTGGGTTCAAATCCCACAGCTTGTCATTTAAATTTTGTCAACTATCATTTGTGCAAAGAGTGTGCAAACGATCGCCAAACATATATCTCAAGTTGCTATGCATTGCAATTGCGTTAATGCGCCCCAAGCTTCATTAAAATCTACAATGTTTAGGCCTACTACCTTATATTTACACCAAGCTTGAATTAAAATCTATAATGTTTAGGCCTACTACCTCGTATTTAAACCTATGCAAGACTTTGAAGCCAAAGGACATATGATGTGGCTAATGGGAGTAAGTCAATTCCCTAAGTCAATAGGGCCTTTCCCCACAAATTTGAACTTGAGATGTCAAGAAGTCTGCCCTACCATTCTTCATGGGAAATAAGAAAATGGCAAAAGGAGTTTCATCAATAAATATGTATAAACAAAGGGCAAATACCTTGAAAACGAAGCAAATGTGTTTCATCGTATATAAATTTAACATGTCTTCTATATAAGAAGGACATAGGTCCAATTATCGCAGCGTATGATCGTACATATTGACTAGTTATAGTGAAGTTAAAAGGGTAGGCATCTCCTTGATGTGAAGTTTGGACCAAGTTGGTGTATGAATTATTGGTATATGTGGCTTGTGGACTGTTGCATATACTTTTGTGAGACTGCTAAATTCTCATGGTTAAAAAATAAATAAATACTCCAACATAATATTAACGAGTCTTTAAAAACCATTTAATAACTCCACTTTGAAAAGCTAAAACCAATAAAATTACATTAAAAAACAACCCTGAAAATTGAACAACTTAAAAAACAAACTAATAAAATTACATTGGAAAAACAACACTGAACAACTTAAAAAACAATATATATATATATATATGTTAAAACAAATACTTTAAACTTAAATTATACAAATATATATATGTAGGTAAGGAATTTCAACATCATTTGATTCCTATCAGCAATATATCCAGTGTGTATACAATTGCTTGAACCTAATGTTTTCCTGCACCTAAATATAGATTCAGACAAATCATTTTATTTATCAAGGAAGACCTCATATAAACACTGATTTCGAGCTACTAATGACAATTTTGGGCATAGAGCATCAACTCAATGAGGTGATGCAGGTTATCCTAGTCTCCCTCAATAGGTTCAAGGCAACACATCTTGGTTTCCATTAACACAATTGGAAAGAGCATCTCTAGTGTAGTTATTAGATAACATAAGATGCATCTCTTTGAACTCAAAACTATCCTGCAGTTTTGATAAGATGCATATTCTCTTTCGAAAGGACATCTAGTATGCATTTTCGTAAGAAAAAAAATGATGATGATGATGCTTAAATTTGCATGTAGAACCAGAGATTAAGAGTTGGTGATTCATATACGAGCATAACAAACTTGTAAAATTAATGCCTAGCTCTATAGATGTTTCTTTAACAAAGGGGTTGGCATAACATTATAAGGGAAACTATTTTCTTGCTGGAAATACAATTTCAGAAGTATCAAATACTACAAAATTTAAAACTACGACAGCCATTCATTGACTTCCAACTAAATATGTAGAGGAAAAATGCAGAGATTGGTAGCAGATATACTTACATGTTTTCTTTCCAATTCTACCCATTCCATAGATACAACTATGTCGAGCACAATTTTCCAACAACTTTGTCTCGACCAACTCTGCAAATAATAAATCTCTTATAAATTTAAACAAAAAAACAGTTATGACATTGCCAGCTTATTCTACCAATAAACCTTTTGGCATTTTACCCGGAAACCAGAAGTCCCTGGTACAAACCGCCATGGGGCCAAGGGTTTGAGAAATGGATTGTTAAAAGCTTTTTAATGTTCATTAAACTACTTCTTCATAACACAAAATAGGGTTGGAATGGAGCAGTAGTAGGGGGAGGGGGGGAAGGTGGGAATTGAGGATCGGAATTAGAGTTACAGAAATGTATTGAAAGGTTTTAAATACTAAAAATAATTTTCTCCTTCGTATATAATTTTTAATTTTAAAAAACTACAATTATGTGATATGACTCTGAAAACATTAATTTTTATCTTAATCGTCATGTTCTAGTCCGCCCTGGGCTTTGAGCTTTAAATATATGTCCCGAAGATCTATATCGTAGGTAGATCATAGTCTTGAGAATCCAGGTTGAGTGGACACAACTCACCTAAGTTCAGCTCATCAACTGAATTGTATGCATCATTCCTCTCCTGGGTTCAATGTAAAAAGAAACATATCACTTCAGTTCATCCCCAAGGCGATTCCCTGTATTTTTTTCTCAACTATGTGTTTTCTTGTAATAGGCCATTTCCGTAACTTGTAAGACTAGAGGGAATCGCCTTGGGGATCAACTGAAGTGATATGTTTCTTTTTGCATTGAACCAAGGAGAACAACGATGCATGCAATTCCGTTTATGAGCTGAACTTAGGCGAGTTGTGTCCACTCGACCTGGATTCTCAGGACTACGATCTACCTATGATATAGATCTTTAGGACAGATATTTAAATCCCAGAGCCCAGGGCAGAATAGAACATGACGATTAAGATAAAAATTGGTGTTAAATTCAAAGTCATATCACATAATTGTAGTTTTTTTAAATGAAAAATTATATACGAAGGAGCAAAGCATTTTTAGTACCTTTAGAGAGATGAAAATGTGAGCATGAAAAAAAATATATGACCTCGTTTCCTTGGGTTATATCAATGTCCATTGTTTACTCTTCAAAATTGTTATTGTGCCACACATTTGTAGTTAATCTTGCTAGTAAATTATTGAATGACATTAGAATTTACATCAATAACACGTGACTAATTGTTTTGGTGTTTCATAATGCTAAGAGTGGAGGAAAATAAATAAAGGAAAATGTGTTATGGTGACTATGGGATTTGAAAAACAAAAAGTATGGAAACTAAACATGATACTAATTCTCATTTCGACAAGAATTGAAAATGTTCAATGACATGAATT
>LPNX010571691.1:34052-79406 GCA_001517045.1 Pseudotsuga menziesii
TTGGAAGACGTCATTGAATGAAACTTTACATGATGCATATGGAAATACAATGTCAATATCAATCTATGAGTTTGATCAAGGTCTCTAAAACCATCGATCGAGCTTTTACACATGTTTTTAAATACCTATATTGAATGTTTATGTGTGGTTAGAGAAAAGCTCAATCGAGCTTTTCAAAACTTTAACTAAAAAAATATTCGAGTGCCCATATTCATGTGTGCACACGAATATGGACACCCAAACATTTCTTTAATCAAAGTTCTTAAAATCTCGTATTGTTCATGGGAACAAGGTCTTCGAATTCAATTAAAATCAAACATAGAATTATATGATAATAAAATTTAATAAAACATAATTTCGACTAGAAGAATGATACTTGTGGGTAATAGTACATACCTTGAAGAAGAAACAAGTAAAAGCATTACTACTACCACTTCCTCTAGATTTTATGTGTAAATATTAGTCATGGAGTAATTGGAGTTATAGATGTGATCAATCATATCTATAACTTCAATTACTCTGCGACCCATATCTACAAATGAATGTAGATAACCCTTTTCTATGCAACAAACGCAGTGAATTAAAACATGGGTTTGTTGCCTATTTATAGTTATAACGATTAGAGATGCTCGATCGAGCTGTATTCTTAAACCCTAGATCGAGCTTTTGTTAAATCCTCGATCAAGGTCTTAACAACTCGATCGAGGGTTTAGCAAAAGCTCGATCGAGGGTTTAAGAAGACCTCAATCGAGCGTTTTCTAATCCCTCGATCGAGGTGTTAAAACCTCGATCAAGGGTTTAGGAAAACCTCGATCAAGGGTTTAGGAAAAGCTCGATCGATGTACATTTTTTTTGTTTTCTCTGAAATTGCCTTGCCAAAAATTGTAACCCACCTCCATCGATGCACCCAGATGATAAATGTTAATACATATACCATGCAAAAAAGATAAAGAGATCAGCAATAAAAGAGATAATGCCTAAGACAATTTGAAATTTCCCATGCAGGATGAACTCAAGTTATAAAGTTGCAGTTATAAAGCTTTAGTTAAATAAGAATGCCTCAATCAGTGCACCAATTAAAGCTTATGAACTTCAGTTAATTAAAGAAACTTACAGTGATCCATGCAAAGTTAATAATAGTAAATAAAGAGTTTTGCATGGACATCACTTGAGTTGAAGCACCATGACACTTAAGTTATCCAGATAACTAAGTAATCGATATTTAGTTATAGATTAAGTTCACTCCGATGATAGTTAACTATTAGTTTATGTTCGGATTGTGCATGATCAAGATTTCAATGTAAGGAATTATTATTCTATAAAGGCAATTTGAAATTGTAATGCATGGGTGCATAACTGGCATGCAACTATTCGCCCTTGTTTGCATGGAAGTGATTTTGGCTTGTTATTAATGTGTTGAGCACATGGAAAGTTCATTACACTTGATACAATTGATTAACATTCTCTATTTGCCATGTATTCTCTCTTATCGGACAATCTACTATTGTAAAAGTCATTATCTACAAATCTATCTATTATTTTCTGAAGAATTGCTTGGGCTTTTTCATCCTCTCTGTTTTGAGGATTTTCCCGATGGTATATATTATCTTGTGTGGATAAATGATTTGTGTGGCTGATTTTATTATAAGATTCATATTTTCATTGGTTCATTGATAAAAGTTTTAAAGTTCAAAGATCTTCACTATTGCTAAAAATATTATTTCGGCGTGTGTGTGAAAGAGAGTATTTGATATATATACTAATATAAAAATTGCTATATAGAGATTGAAAAGAGATCCAAACTTACACAAATAAAAATACTATAGATGTGATATTTACATAGAAACAACATTATTCATGTCTTCATTTATGCCTAAATCTATTTTAACTGATAAGAAAAACCACATTTAAAGAGATTTGATGAAATATAAACTACTCCTTAACTAAACTAAACTCTTGAAACCTTAAAAGTAAATTATATATAACATACACATATCCATCTAAATAATCAACCTTGAAAGTGAAAAAATTCACATAACCATTTCATTATAACATACACATATTCATTCAAATAGGCAACCTTAAAAGTGAAAAAAATCCACATATCTATCCAAATAGTCCATCTTAAAAGTTAAAAAAATCACATATCCATCCAAGTAATCAACCTTAAAATTGAAAAAATTCACATATGCATTGAAATAGTCACATATCCATTTATTCTTAATTTTTTCACTTTTTAAGATTAATTATGTCGATAAAAATAGTCCATCTTAAAAGTAACCTTAAAATTGAAAAAAAACACATATCCATTAAAATAGTCACATATCCATCCAAGTAATCAACCTTAAAATTGAAAAAAGCACATATCCATTAAAATAGTCACATATCCATCCAAATAATCAACCTTAAAAGTGAAAAAATTCAAAAAATTCACATATCTATCCAAATAGTCAACCTTAAAAGTGAAAAAAATTCAAAATATCTATCCAAATAGTAAACCTTAAAAGTGAAAAAAATTCAAAATATCTATTTAATGGTCATATTGAGATGCAGTGTTTGAACCCCGTACCTCTCACATGCAAAGCAAACACTCTACCATGTGAGATACATCACCATGTATCACTTTGAATTTGATTAGTTTTTACATTACCTGGACTAACTGAATAAGAGCAACGCAAAATACCCATAATACAGCCACGCAGAATTCCTTTGCGATTCCTGCCACGACGATCGACAATAGTAAAGATGTGTGAGCTGAGTTTAGATGTGAGTGATTGTAATCATTTAATACGTTATATTATTTTGAGAAGCTGAAAATAGGTAAATTAAAAACAAAACTTATAATAAAACATGTGATAGTTTGGCCGAGTGGTCTAAGGTACCAGATTTAGGTAATCGCCAAACACATATATCTCAAGTCGCTACAGGCAGAATAAAATGCAGTAAGCAAAATGAATTCGCCGCTACTGGTAGAATAAAATGTAGCAAGTCAAATGAAATTTAAAAAGGATATTATTTTAAATGAAATACATGAAGGAAATCAAGCGTCTGCCCACTAACTGGCATTGCAATTGCGTTGATGCACCCCAACCTTAAGTAAAATCTACAATGTTTAGGCCTACTACTTTATATTTACACCAAGCTTGAAGTAAGGCCTATAATGTTTAGGCCTACTACTTCATATTTACACCAAGCTGCAAGCCATATATGCAAGACTTTGAAGCCAAAGGACATGTGATGTGGCTAATGGGAGTATTTTCAATTCCCTAAGTCAATAGGGCCTTTCCCCACAAATTTGAACTTGAGATGTCAAAGGGCAAGTTTCATGAATAAATATGTATAAACAAAGGGCAAAGACCTTGAAGATGAAGCAAATGTGTTTCATCGTATATAAATTTAACATGTCTTATATATAAGAAGGACATAAGTCCAATTATCTCAGGGGTACGATTGTACATATTGACTAATTATAGCGAAGTTGAAAGGGTAGGCATCTCCTTGATGTGAAGTCTGGACCAAGTTGATGTATGAATTATTGGTATATGTGACTTGTAGACTGTTGCATATACTTTTGGGAGGTTACTAAATTCTCATAATTAAAAAATAAATAAATACTCCAACATAATATTAACAAGTCTTAAAAAACCATTTAATAATTCTACTTTGAAAAGCTAAAACCATTAAAATTACATTAAAAAAACAACCCTGAAAATTGAACAACTTAAAAAACAAACCAAGGAAAAATAACACTGAAAATTAAACAACTTAAAAAACAATATATATATATATATATATATATATATATATATATATATATATATTTTAAAACAAATACTTTAAACTTAAAGTATAGAAAGAAAAGTATAAAATTAAACAATATTTTACCCCCCAAATCGAGACTCACTACCATGTTAAAACATTAACATGAAGGATAAAAGGTGCGTTGAAGGGGTATGTTAAATATAATTCACGTCACTTCTTACTGAGCGAGGCAATAATTCGAGATTTCAAGCACGGAAATTAGAGGCAAATCATTCGAGAATTCATGAACGTGTATGGTGTCCAATGGTATTCCAAAATATCTTAAGCTACACAAAGGACTCATGAAGGAGTTGGAGTTTACAAGGTAAATCCCTAGGTTACCTAGATAATTAAAAATATCAAGTAAAGATAGTATCTTAAATTGGAACATTAACTTTTAACATCATCACGGGTAGTGTTTTTAAGAATATTATTATGTCTTGTGTAACTCGGTCTGATGTAGTAGTTTCGACTGTACATTAACTCAATATTTATAAAAATCTAAATTTTTATAATGTTTGACCATTTAATCTATTAATTGAAAAAAAAACTTATTATTTGAATTTTGATTGGCGATAAATACAAACGAATTTCTTCAAATGTGGTGCCCAGGACGTGGCAATGCGCTGAGGTAATCCATATGCAGGTTACATTGAAGTTGTTTTGCAACAGCATTAAATGAAGAACCATATGGCCATATCTACTAACAAACCATTAAAATAGTGTGGGAACTGTTGCTCTGCAAAGTACTAAAGGGATGTCTATTCCTCGGTCACAGGTATAGATAGATGGGATCAGTCTTCACTAACAAAGATAAAATATCCACCTCAAACCAATCTTGTTCTTTGCAGCCCCGATCCTTAATAGTTTTCTCACAATTTCTGGGAGTGTTTATTTGATAGAATCATGACAGTTCAACCTATAGTTTCATGGCTCTTTCTTCGATGTTTTCGGCGAAGTAAGGTATTGACGAATGAGGGAATCTCGATCTTCTCATTGAATCATAGTAGGGTGGATAATCCTTATATGCAGTCGGCTTAAAATATTCATAATTCTAGAATGATCTGTGTAAAGATATGACAACCCTTGTGCAATCAAACCATTAATGTCCTCGAATTTCATGGCTTTCATCTTTTATACCTGTTAGCGTTAAGCAGTAAAAAAAAGATTAAGATAACATTATAATATTACAAACTAGATTGAAACTATATTTAAATTGTTTTTCATTTAAACATAAAGTAGTTTCAAGATGTAACACTCTCCACGCCTTCAACTCAAAACGAACCCTAATTCTCTGCCACATAAAAGATAGTGATGATAGCTCGACGCCTTTAACAACTTTTGCAGGGTTACTTATTCGTTTATGCTTACACGCGACATATACGTTGGCTTGTCGATCTCCAAGTTCATGTCTTCTTACATTATGAAACCAACAACATTTAGAAAGTACAACATAACTATCCTCAACCCTGTTATTCTTAATCACTAAACTCTTAAAACCTAAATTGTATAATTTCAATATTTTATTATGAAGGATATTGGTGCATTCTACAACATGCTCCATAAAATTCGGATTCAAAATTATATGCAGATTCCATACATATAACAACAATTACTAACCAACCTTAATCCTTAATGCAATCTTATAAACTCAAACTATTTCTCGGAAATTTAATCCTTAGAATTCTTAATTTATGGTCCATATGTAATTTATACAATACATTTAATGATCTTAATACAAAAAAACGTGGATGTGTTATCTTTCCCTTCAACCGTCATTGTCAAGCTATTTGAATTTTTTTTCTTGATTGTCAAGCTGTGTTTGTGTTTCTTCTGGGCATGTATTCATTTTCTTTTTTTTATTCCCTTTTGCTGGCAATACTATCTTTCTGCTATGCATTTGATGCCTACGATTTACATGTCTTTGTTTTGGAAGTTCAATGCTTTCTAAAATGGAAGTTCATTTTTAGTCCCACGTAAATCCAAACATACTACATACTATATATATAGTATTGGTTATATTACATATTATATATAACATACTATATATTGGTTAGATTACATATTATATATAGGTTAATATATATATATATTAACCTAAAAATATTGATTGGTCATATTACATATTATATATTGGTTAGATTATATATATAGGTTAATATATATATTAACCTAAAAATATATATGTAATGAGCTTTTTAACAATTAACTACTTTTTAATTAACTTTCAAGTAAGAGCAATAATGGTATTTATCTTTTATTTACAAATGGAAGTTCATATTTGAGGATATTGGCTTATATTTCTATTATATAAATAATAGGAATTGTTTTAACTATCAGGCCCCTCAAATGCTACGCTTTTCTCTATTGTGCCTTGCTTTGTGCATGGCATGTGTCTCTTGACCAGTTTACTAGCCTATTGTGCAGTTAGAGCATTGGTATGTAGTTGCCAATTTTGCAGTTGTTAGGGTTGGAGCATTTGGATTTTTTTTTATTGCTTCATTATGCAAGTGTGAGGTTTCGTTTGTTGTGGGTAGGCACTAAATGCCCACGTCTCTCTGTTCATGTGCTCCAAGTCTATCATCATGGTTCTACTTATGATGTATGGTGCTTTAGCTTTTCCTTTTCCTTTGCTAAACAGTCCTTAATCCCAATGTGGACAAAGTATATCTAGAGGGTTAATCCCATGGGATGAGGACGAATAATGAGACATTACATGAATATAAGTTTATCCCAAATGCAACAATATTTGGTGTAATAAAGGTATTTCTAATATTCAAAGTCTAATGAAATAAATGTGTGATGGTTATATAGTTAAAAGACATTGCGGGTCTATAAATCTTGAATGTCAATGTTGGGCATTGTAACTTTTTCTACTAATATAAAAGTGTTGGGAGAAGTTGAATCATTGAAGAGACAATAAAATTGTCTTTTCAATCTCATAGAAGAGAGAGCATCTAAAGACAATGTGGTTCTCAATATAAGATTTTAAAGAGTAAATTTGACAGATATGGTGATCTTAAAGAATGTGGTGTTCTATCTCGATGTAAAGATGGTGGAAGCAATGACGTCTTTAAATTTCAAAACAATCTACAAACTTTTAACAATGGCAATGGTGCGGGACATTTCCACCTTGTGGCTCTTGTTTACTCTCTCTGTCTCTATATATTGATATTTTTATGATTTGATTATAGTGTTAAGTGATGATGACAAGGTTTTGAAACTAACGATGGAGAGTGGATAATCTTTAAAAAAATCCAAACATACAAGGATAGCGAGAAAAAGGAAAAAATAACTAAATGAAATGATTAATAACATTATAATTAAAACAAAGAAAAATATTTGCAACAATCTAATTCAAAATTACAGAGGTACTAATTTAATATAATAAGAAAATGGATCTATTAAAACAAACAAATAATCTATTAGGTAGTTAAGTATGACAATATTGTATGCTTATGGGGTTAGAGCAATTGGTAATGAGTAATTGAGATTAAAAGTTGTAAATAGAAGGCCACAAGTTCAAATCCCCTATGAGTACTTACAAAAAATAAGTATAACAATATTGTAAAAAATTAACATGTAAAGCTAAAAAAAATAAGCATCACATTATGAATAAAAGAAAAACAAAGCATATTCATTAAATGTAGCTTAAGATACTTGCACTTACGTGTCATAAAAAAACACATTTACAATTTTATTTTATGCCACGATATCATTTGAAAGCTCTCATTGATTGTTATATCTTTTAGATATCAAAAATATGGACGAAATATGCCATAAAGAAACAAGTAAATTAAGTAAATGTGGAAAAAAAAAGAGTTAATTAAATGAAAAATGAAAAAATTTCAATTATCCTTGAGATGATGAAATTAAAACATAAAATATATAAATATTATATTTAGTAAATTTATGTATTAAAAAAATTATAATTTTTAATATTTTTTTTTAAATTAATATTAAGAGTGATAATTAATAATGACTTCCTAATAAATTTCTAGGAAAAAAAACTATGTAAAAAAATTGTACATTAAATAATTCATATGGAGAATCTTGCAAAGATTTCTTCGAATAGTAAAAGTTTGGGTAACTTTGCAAAGATTTCTTCCCATAAAAGTTTAGGTAACTTTGCAAAGATTTCTTCAAAGGAGAAAGAATTTTATTTTGGTTTTTTTTAATACTATGAATTGAATTTATTTGTTTAATATATATTTGGTTTGTTTTTAGGAATTTTGATTTTTTTTAATTAAAAAATTAGATTTTTTTTAATATTTTAAATTAAAATTAATAATGCCAAATAAACTAAGATATATATATATATATATATATATAAACTATAATATGTTTATTCTTAAAAAACTATAAATTCAAATCCAAAAAGAGTAGTATAAGATAGGGTAGAGTATCTACATCTCTTAAATTTTAAGAATCAAATCGTTTTGTAAAAGAATTATTTATCCTACAAACAAAAAAAAGTCTCATATACTAATTTGACATGTAACTTAAATATAACCTTAAAATTAAATTATTATTATTATTATAAACAAAAAAATATGCACATAAATTATACATACTACAAATTATTAAATTTCATCATTCAAATTACTTTTTAATATTTTAAAATATTCATCTTTCACATTGTTGTTTAATATTTTAAAATATTCTAAATAGGTAGATTGAAAAATCATATTCCCACCACAATAATTTTATTATTTCAAAAAAGCTTGTCCATCATTTTTAAAAAATCTTTCTTTATATGGTTTTGAAATGAACCCATTCATATTCAACTAAATAAATCATATTTGCTTATTTTGAAAATTATTTTAACTTTATTGAGTTTGAAACTTCTTCCATATCGATATGAATCATCAACTAATATACCGTAATTCAAAACATATAATTACACATAGATATCCTTTAGTAACAAAGAGACCCAGTTAAATTCCTAACCTTTACACATGAATATCCATAATTGACTAAGAGACTAAGTTAAACTCCCAACCTTTACACATATAGCATTCAATCCAAGGTTTAATAAGGGTCTATCAAAATTGTATTGTGGTTGGTACAAGAATTTCATAGAATTTATTGTATGGGGTAGAAAGTTTAATTGATATAATGTTATTGTGTTAAGGGGAGTTTTCTACAATCTAAGAGGAGTTTAAAGTTTGATTTTGTGTTCAATATAGATTTGTTTGTGGTATTTTAATAAATAATAAAATATTAAGTAAACACAAATTTTACAATGAAAATTAAATTAAAGATATAGTATTTTAATTAATTAAAATTAAAATAATTAATTAAAATATGAGTAAAACTAATTTATTTATTAAACAAAGGTTTTGAGACAATCTCAATTCAAAAGCCATTAGATTTATTTATTTTATTTGGTTAACATTATACACGATAATGTGAAAGGGTAAACTTTATTATAATTAAATACATACATAGAACCAAGTTAACTCTAGATCTATTATGAGTGGAAATGACTCAAATTCTTCTAGGTGAAAACATTTCCTCAAGTTTTTCAACTTTTAAAACAATTTGCATCTCAAGGGAATGGATCCATCTTGACACATGAGAAATTGAGAGTTAAGATGAATCTATATCGATTTTATTTTGTTAAAATTATATTCTTACTCTTAATCTTCAAGTTAGTTTTTATAATATTTAGTATTCTGTTTCAAGCTAATTTTTACAATATTTAGTATTGTTTTGTGTTTGATATATATGTAGACTTTGTGCATAATTTTTTCATTGCATTAAATAAATGAAAAGCCCTTACACGCTAGAGTGTAAAAAAATTCCATGTCATATTTACATCATTAATTAAATTAAATGGAAAAAAAAACTAGAAAAAATCACTTTAACCTTAGATTTACTTCACATCTAGTGGTTTGCATCTTACAATATTGTAATCCATTTTAAAGCTTAACAAATAGAGAGTTTGTTGGAACCCACAATGATATTAAGAATGGGGGGTTAATCATTATCACACACTTTTACCTAATTTTAGTTCATTATCATGTAGCATTATCAACCCTAATCATTCACCAACATCAAACACAATACAGATCATCTTTATATTGAAACTTAATTCAGTAAATTGATAAAAACATAGATTACAATGATTTACAGGAGACACCAATCTCCAATAGTGTGAGCACCCACTCACTTATTTTGCAGACAACAATCCCTCTTATGTGCACCCAATTATCAGCCTCCAACCTGTATCATTATCACACACTTTTACCTAATTATACTTCATTATCATGTAACATTATCAACCCTAATCATTCATCAACATCAAACACAATAAACAAAATCTTTATATTGAAATTAATTCAATAAATTGATAAAAATATAGATTACAATGATTTGCGGGAGGCACCAATCTCCAATAGTGTGAGCACCCACTCACAAATTTTGCAGACACCAATTCCTCTTATCAGTACCAACTCATTAGGATCCAACCTGTTTAAGGGATGAGGACACCAATCCTCTTATTAGCCGACTCATAAACAATAAACCAACCTATCAAATGGATGAGGATATCAATCCTCTTAAGAACCAACCCATAAAGTGGGTGAGGGCGCCAATCCTCTATAAGCACAAAATTACAAAGCTAGCAACAACTTTCTCTACCTATCACCACCTTGCCACCCTCAAATGAACATAAATATTTGTAGTACACTGACACAAATATGTATCCCTACCTGTCTGCTATTTACATAGACATATCACCTTCTCAAATATCGATTAACTTTGTAACCTTACTTCTATGTTGTAACCCTTATTTTATGTGACACTTGCTTGTTTATGTGCCCAGAGATTTCCTATAATTTCACCAATTTGTAATTATGTACCAAAATTCTAACTTGTGACTTCTATGCCTTAAGAATCAAATCACTTCGTTGTTGAGAGTGTATCAACGAATTTCGTGTTTAATACAATCTCTGTAATTTCTTGTGTGGAAGAGAAAACCCTTGCAGTCTCAAAGTGATGTAAATATATTAATAACTAACAAGATCTAGTGCCTGCGATAAGAGCTTCCACAAGATCCCAGATCAAAGTAAGTAGTTTGCCCATAAATTAATCATAAATTTTCCTTCTTATAATCATGTAATAATATTCCAAAACTTGTGTCCTTCTGTGATTTGTACTTTTGCCCTTGAAATGTGCCTTCACTCTTGATTTTTTACCTGCTCCTTTGCTAGTATTTGCAATGTTCTTACTTTCACATACCTCACACTTAATTGGGGCAAAACATATCTCTATTTATACCCTTGAATCCCATTTTTGTAGAACTAGCTTGTAGATGATACTTTCCAATTCGATACGTTGCTTGTGCAGACTATAAGGAAAGCTAACAAACGAATGATGGTAGGGGCTTAAAAAACATTCATATGTTGGGTTGGTTTCCACTTAGTCACCCCAACAACTTTATGAATGATATCATGGCTATGATTAAAGGATTTCATGAATGAAAGCATGGAACTACCCTTTGTAAATTTGAGCTCTTGCTATGCCTTATTTGTTTAATTTAGAAAAGCTTAGGATCCACAGACCTGAATGAAATCACTATGAAAGAAGGTTGAAGGAGAAAGAAGCAATTCAATGTACACTGATCAAACATTCATGGTGAAATTGAACAACCAAGAGACAAAAAATGGTCAGCATAACATTACATCAATAATCATTAACCTCTGTGTAATACAATAATCATACAATAGGAAGAATTCAAATACACTAGGTAGGATTCAAATTCACCAGCTTGGACTAACTCAAGTTCTAACTCCATGTGGGAAAATCACCACTAGGATCTCACTAATGCAACTCGAGACAATTAAATCAGTTCTTAGTCAATTAACTGAACAAGGTAGGTAGGAAAATGTGGCACTAGACTAATTGGATATGAACTAACTATTTAATTTAATGAAGCATGGGATCTTCAAACCCGCATGAATTCAATGGGAAAAGAAGGTTACAAAAGAGAGAGAAGAATTCAGTAAAGGTTGATTAATTATTCAAGGAAACATTACATACACATGGAGACAAAATTTGAAGAATATCATTATGCCCATTAATCAGTATATTGTATGCAATAAAATGGTTGTACAAATAGGAGAATTCGAATGCCTTAGGTAGGATTCGAATCTACAAACATGGACTGACTCTGGAGCTAACTTAGTGTGGGAAAATCACCACTAGAGCTCACTAATGCAACTCTGGATAACTGAATCAGATCACAAACAATTAACTAATTGAGTTAGGTGAGAAAAGTCACCCTACCTCCCTTAAATCATGCAAATTGGTGCTAGGATGATTGGTAGTGAACTAACTGATGGGAATTAGAGCATAACCTGAACATAACTGAACAACGACTAGGGTCAATTGTTGGTGACTATTGGTGGCACTCGGAGTGGGTTCCTAAATTATAGGGATTGGTCCCTAGAGCTCCTGAACTCATGCAGATATGCACAATGAGTGTTAGGTGCCCCCTAGGTGAGTCCTGCATGGCACTAGTAAAGTGGCAATGACCTCCTAAGCTAGGAAAAGACAAATAGACTATGGTGGTCAAGGGAGGATTAATTAATTAATCCTAACACCCCCCCTTAATCCTAACTTGGACAACCCGGGCATTGGAAACTAAGTCCAAAGGTCACCCATACAATATAAATGCAAAAAAAGTCTACTTAAAAAATGAGGAAATGGGTCAAAATTAATGGGAACCCCCCCCTGAAAATAAGCAGTGGATCCAGGATCAATCTTTCACATCAAGAGAAAATTTCTTCTTCAATAAAAAACTTGTGAAAATATTTCTGCAATCTGCATCTTTGTGAAGAAGTAATGCAGTGTGATGGTCCTTGTGTGCACTAGTTTCTTGGTACTGTGCATGTTACCCTCTCCACCTTCTTCCAATCTGATGAAAAATAGGAGAATGAATGTTGCCTTCATCTCTTCTTTCCAGAGGAAGAGTGACATGATCCAACTTGTTCTTCAGTGAGCAAAATTGTTGATCATACCTTACCGTCATGAAGCATCTCTCTTGGAGTTTGTAGCACCTCTCTGGGAGAATTGGATTTGCTTGACATAATTCAAGGCTCTCTTTTTTAAACTGAGATCTTGTTCTTCTCATGTCAGGTGACTCTCCAGTCATGTTCCCAGCAGCCTCAATAACCTTTTGATCCCATTTAGGCCTAGGATTGGGAGTAGGGATTGGTTCTAGATCTGGATCCAATTGAACTTCATCTTCAATTCCATAAATTGATTCAACTTAATCCTCTGCTTCGGATTCTGAATTTGAAACATTAATGGAAACATTATCCTATGCAAAAGATTTAGGTAGGATGAATTTACCTTCCCGTTCAAATGGAAGCTGAGAGTGCACTAGATCTGAGTATTGAAGAAAGTGTGAGAATTCATATTCCTTGGAGGCATGGTTTGAAACATCTTTCGCTATAAGCTTCCTAGTTGAGATATTCGAGATCTCCATTGAGTCATGACCAAATACAAACAACAAATTTGCAACTAAGGATGGCCAATAGAATACATTCTTGAACACTCATTCTCTAACTTGATTGAACCCTTCCCTTCAGCTTGGATTTGAGTGTCATTTCCCATATGAATACTTGGACCACCAATAAGTTGTAATGAATAGAATGATTCTTTGGATGCAACTATGTGATTGGAGGCTCTTGAAACAATGAGGAAAGCATGGGATTTTGAAAATCCAACCTTTAGTGCATGGAATCTCTCATGATATTTAGTTTTATCTCCAAATTCATCCTTCCATGTGCCTTTAGGGAGGGAAATATCTTGCTTCTCAAGGATTCTTGGCATCTTATCTATGGTCTTCTTCACACAACCTTTCTCTGTATGGTTTCCTTTCTTACAATAGGAGAACTTTCCCTTGTCAAACCTATGATGTCTGTCCTTCTTAGAGCATGAGTTTTAATCTTCTAGATCAAACTCTTCTTTAGGTTCAAATTCAGTGTTCCTCTTTTCCTTTCCTTTCTGCTTCCTCCATTCCTACACAGTCTTTTCCTCACCAACCAAGAGAGCTTGATGTGTGGAGGCTCTGATGGATCCCATATGTATCAGGTCATATTTTTCTTGAAGGTATTAAGGGATGGAATTCACCAATGAGGAGTTTTCAATCTTCCGGATTTAAATGTGGATACAAACACTAAAAATTCTTGGCCAATTTTGCTCAGAATTGAGAGCCCCAATTGCTCATCCTTCTTCTCAATCCTGCACTGCTTGCATTGCATGACAAGCGATTTGAAGTTTGAGAAAAAATGTTGTATAATTTTGAAGTTGTTGGGATGTAGTGCTATCAACTCATTCTCCGGAATATGGCCCCTTAGCTCATCCTTCTTACCAAACAAGGATTCGATCTTCTCCCATACTTATTTTGGAGTTCTCAATCCATGAAGATGGAAGAGAAACTCCTTGGAGATGTGGATGCACATGAAGCCAAATGCTTCATCCATCTTGTTCATATGATTCTATTTTTCAAGAGGTTGTTGGGGTCCAATCTCTCTACCCATGGTGTCCCTGTAAAGACCCTTGTTGCACAAGACAATCTGCATATTAGCCCTCCAATAAATATAATTGAAGGGTGATGATTCTGAAAGTCAAAGTTGTTGAATTCTCCATCTTATAAAGTTTAAAAATATCTAATTCTTCAAAAAATATTGGATGTACCTAGTCCTTGAAGTCATCTATGTTTGGCGGGTCCTTTTCAAACTGGGTTGGTGGGTACAAATCAGAACTGAAGCATCTTTCAATATCTAATTCATGAAATATTTCATTGGATTCGCAAAGGTATTCACCTTGGAATAATGACTCCACTCGAAAATTTAAAGGGATTTGCTTTGTATACACCTTTGAGTCAATTCTCTGTCCTTGAGCATCTCGTTTGATTTACTTTTGAGAAGTGTATACGGTATGCTCTAGCCACGTGTAGTGTCCACCATGATGAAGGAGCATAAATTTAAACCATTGATGCTTTCTGTCAGCCACTTCAATGTCAGCCTTCATATGCAGTATGAAATTTGCACGACGATTTACCCAATCTGTTCTTGGACAAAACATATCAAGGAAAACTTCTGTCCAACCAGACCATGCACCATGCCTAAGGTTGATTGGGTCTGCGCAAATGACAATTTTGCGTTGCTCTCTATAGAACTAAAGAATCAGATTGTAAGATGTCCATGTCAAATTTCCATCTCCAATGTCCACATACCAAATCGGACCATCTTTTTCTTCGTTGCGGTCTATCCAAAGCTCTCTTCAACCTTTCAGTTTTTCTTGGGCATTTTCAAAACTTATGTATGCATCTCTCTCCCACCTTTCCATTATCTCCTTTTTTAATGGAGAGGCTTGAATTTGCTTGATAAGAGTAAGGTCGAGATACCTTTCATCTTCTTTTCTTGATGCATAATCAAGGAGTTGTCTTCATTCTGCTTCTGAAAGTGAAGCATCCCATGGTTTCAGGAATAATCCATTTCTGGGTTGATAAAGCGATGCTTTACCATGATCTGCATTTGAACTGGAGGCACCAGCTGAGAACATGCTGAGAGTAGGAGCAGTTTCTTTAGGCTGTTCTCTTGTGAGCGTATCAGCAAGGCAATTGAGATAACCTGGCTTATACACAATGTCAAAATCAAAGTTACTGAGCCAAATAAACCATTTTAAAATACGACTACTGTTTTCTGCCATCAAATTTTCATTCTTAAAAATATCAGGCATTATCTTTAGATCTGTTCTAATAACAAATCTAACTGGTTTCAGAAATAAAATAAAATGCTGGATTGTTTTCTTAATAGCCAAAATTTCTTTGTGGCTAGAAGGGTAGTTGAGTTCTGTTGCTTTGAAGGAACCCAAACCATAACCACAAACATGTTCTTTGCCTTCTATAACCTCAAGTAAAATGCCACCCCAAGTCTGGGAAGAAGCGTTTGTTTCAATGATTAACTGTCCTAAGCCCTGAGGTAAAGAGAGAGAAGGCAAATCTAATACTTTGGCTTTGATATGCTGCATAGCCAAAGTCAAATCTGGTGACCACTTTACAGGATTATTTTTTAATCTTTGTTGAAGAAGATGAATATCAGTGGCATGTCCTTTGTAAAAGGGTCTGATGTAGTTGAGACTACCAAGGAATCTCTGCAACTGAGTTTTATCAAGGATTTGGTCAGGGAAATGGCTGAAGGTGTTGAGGACACGCTTTTGCAGGATGATCTGTCCTCTTTGGATTTTAAATCCAAGAAATGCCATTTTGGTCTTTCCTATCTCCATCTTGCTTTGAGACAGGACTAAGCCATGTTTAAAAACCAAATCGTAAAACATCTGTAAATGTTTCAAGTGTTCTTGCAGGTTTTTGGAACAAATCATAATATCATTAATGAACACCGGTGCCCATTGTTTTTCTCTAAAAATATCTTCCGTACGCTTCTGAAATTCTGATGGAGCGTTATTGATTCCAAATGGTAGAACTTTCCACTATTACTGACCGTGTGGAACTACAAATGTTGTCTTAAAACAGTCATTTGCATTAATACCAATTTGGTAGAATCTTGATTTCAAATCAAATTTACTGAATATTGTGCAACCAGCAATTCTTTGCAGCAGACTGGCTTTATCTGGCAGAGGGTACCTAACTTTCTGGAGTACAGCATTGAGAGGCTTATAATTTACCACAAGCCTCGGCTTTCCCCGCTTGATCTCAGAATGTTTGTTTACAACAAAGGCTCGGCAATCCCAAGGGCTCTTAGATGGTTCTATCAGGCCTTTGGATAGAAGTTCTTTAATCTCTAAGGCACATAAATCTCTTTCTAAGGGGGACATAAGATGAGCAGAAGCTTTCATCGGTTTGATCTTTTGCAATGGATCAAATGGAAAGGAGACAAAATATTTTTCTCTTGTCTAGAATGCATTTGGGCTTTCTGAGCAACAGTATTTAATCAACTTTGCAGTGATATTTGCAAGGGTTTTTTCTCCATGGGTATCAGAAAAGGATATACAATGATCCTTTTAAATCAATTGCGGGATTGGTTTTCTGCACAGGCTTTTATACAAAGGATTGACATTTCGGACTATGATTAAAGAAAAGAGGAAGATCGATTGTACAATTATTAATAACACGGGAAAATAACATTTTTTGGGTATCAAAAGAAAAAGGACTAACTTTGGACAAAAATTCTGAACCTAGAATACAATCTTCCTTAATGTCATCTAATATGTACCAGGTTACTGCATCAGAATTTTTATTTAGCTTTATCGGGAATTTTCAGCTTTTGCAGCAAGGGGGACTGGAGTTCCTTCAATGGCTGTCCCACAGTCTGTAGTGTTTTCCCAATAGAATGAAGGGAGTGTTGAACCTTTTGCTAGGTTTACCTAACAACCGGAATCATCCTGGAACTCTTCCTTGCCTATCAATTCGTTAGAGCCATCAAAAGAAAGAGCAAAGGCTTCTGCCACTTGCTGGTGGGAACCCTGGATTTTCCCACAAAACCTGTAACAGCCTGCATCTTTGAAGAATTGGCATACTTGTGGATGTGATTCAAGATAGCTAATGTCACCTAACTCCTGTCTGAGGGCAGGTCCTCCTCCTTTCTTCATCTCTGGGTTGTGCTTCTAGTACTTGCAAAAATCAAAATTTGAATTCTATGAAGGAGATTAGCGCGCTGGTTTCAGAGATGGCCTGGAGCGGTGAGGATGCATGTAGAGAAATGTGGAGTGTACTGAGGATATGGTGTTGATTTTGAGGGGTTAATCAGTCGATTGGTACTTGAGTAGAATGACGGTAAACTCTGGTGAGAACCACAAGATAGCCAGCACAGCAATTATTTTTAACTGGGACTTGATGTTTCGTGGTGGTTCAACTGCAGTCGTGGGATAGATGGAGGGTAGGCTAGGGTTTTGGTCTCAATCAGTCACTTCAGTTCAATAATGACCTTTTATTCACCAACTCATGATTTTCTACAGTCCCCAGTCTTTTCGGCAGTTTAATTGTTTGATCATGACGTCCCTCATGCTGACAGCGTTTGATTTCAATGGATAAGCTAACCATTTTTCCTCTTTTGGCCTTTGCGGCAGTTAAGGGAATCTTGGGTCTAATTTGTAAGCTGCCAAAATCTAGGCTTTTCGATGGCTAATGAACCGTTGGTACATTCGCCTAAGCCATGGAAAGCTTCATTTCCAAAGTTTATCCAAAAACGAAGTTAATGAGCTTTCAGTGGTTAATGTCTTCCTGGACCAAATTCTTAAGCTACCAAAAGTTGAGATTTTTAGTGGCTAATGAACTGTTGAAAAGTTTGCCTAAGCCACCAAAAGCTCCCTTTCCCAATTTTTATTAAAAACGACGTCAATAGGCTTTCGGTGGTTAACGCAGTCCTGAGTCCAAATCGTTAGCTGCCGAAAGCTAGGCCTTTCTGTGGCTAATGAACTGTTGAAAGTTTGCCTAAGCCACCAAAAGCTAAACTTTCAAATTTTCTTGAAAAACAGAACACCGGGCATTCCAATTTGTTAATCATTCAAACATCTTTCTTAATATACCCTGAAATCTTCACTACTATGCAAAAATAAATTGTCTGAGTTTGACCTATTGAAAATTAATTTATTTAGGAGATAACATCTGGCTCCTACTCGGGGATGGGAACCTCCCTGTGAGGTCCCAAGAACCCCAGACCAAAATTGTCTTTCCTGAAAAATAAGAATTAAACCTATCTTCTATAGTTCAACTAAATAATATTTTAGAATAACAAGGCCTTAAAGCATAATATGAAATAGAGTTTCAGGAATCGCCCATTTACTAGGCCATCAAACACCTCCTCTCCTTCCAGATTTTGCAATTTGAAGGTGTTGTTCTGCTGCACCTGAGCTATCACAAAAGGGCCTATCCACACAGAGTCAAACTTTCCATTCTTTCCCTTGTCTTGCCTAACAATATCACATTTGAGAACCCAATCTCCAACCTGAAAGTTGTCCACCTTTGCCCTTTTGTCAAAAATAATATTGATCTTCTTTTGATGAGCTTCTGACTTTTCCATCACCTGTTCCCTTACTTGCTGCAACTCCACCAAATCAAGCATCCTCGTTTGGTTCATCTTGTTCCTTATGAAAGAATTTTGTAATTGGCAGAATCAACTGAATGGGAAAAATGGCCTCAGTACCATAAACCAACTTGAAAGGAGAAGTCCCTATGGATCTCTTGTCAATCACTCTATTAGCCCATAGAGCAAACTTTAGCTTAGAATCTCAGCTCTTCTAATGATTCTCTAATAGTTTCCTAATGATTCTAACTAGGCTTTTATTGGATGACTCAGCAAGGCCATTGCCTTGAGGGTAATAGGAAGTAGAATGCACCAATTGAATGCCTATGGACTGGCACATGTTAACCAATGCCTCGGCTTTGAAAGCTGGTGCATTATCAGTCACTAGCCTTACTGGGAAGCCAAACCTGATAAAGATGTTCTCATATAAAAACCTCATGATGACCTAGTGAGTGGCATTCCTTGTAGGGATTAACTCTATCCACTTGGTGAAATAGGTTGTGGCTACTAGGATCCACTTGTGCTAACCACTTGATGAAGGATTAATCTCACCTATGAAATCAAGACCCCACTGATGGAAAGGACCATTTACTACAATAGGTCTGAGGGGCAAGGATTTGAGCTGCTACTTTCCTATGAATCTTTGGCACTTGTCACAGGCTCTTACAAAGGTACATAAATCAGCAAAAGAAGAGGCCAATAGTACCTATCCCTCAGAATCTTGTGGGCTGTGGTCTTCTAGTAATGATGGCCCCCACATGTGCTTGAATGAAACTGATGCTTGACCTGGACTGACTCTCCTTTATCTAAGCATCTCAGCAAAACACCAGAAAGATCTCTCCAATATAGCAGCTTATCAATTACACAAAATTTAAGAGACTTAAGCTTAAGAGCTCGTGCCTGATTTAGACTGAGTCCAGGGGGGACTTCTAAATTTTGCAAGAAATGAATAATACCTGAGTACCACTCACATGAGGACAAGTTCTTAGCTACATGTTGACTGTCATGCTGCTCCTCAACTGTTTCTGCTATTGCCTCAGTCTACAAGTTGGTTGAGCTTATGCCAATGAGATTCATGCCTAGTAGCTCATAATTTTCTTCTTCCATAAGCTTAGCTAGGCCTAGTCCTTTCTCCAGCTTGGTATGCTTTACTTCTATGTCAAACTCAATCAGCTTTGCCACTCACTTGGCTCTCTTTCCATCAATATTAGGTTGTGTCAAAACATCCTTCACAGCAGCTGAAGGGACATAGGCTAGGACCTTTGCGTGTAAAATGTAAATTCTGAAGGCTTTTAGTGACTTGATTAGACCATAGGCCTGCTTCTCAATATGATCATACTTCAATTCAACATCCCTCAATGTTTTGCTAAAAAAGGCAATGGGGTGATCAAGGCATTCATCATCTTTCTTTAACAGCACAGTTGCCACTGTGTCATAGGATGTAAAGGAGAAAATGTAGAAACCCTTGGTGTAGCCTGGACTAATCAGAGTGGGAGCTTCCATGATAGCCTTCTTGATGTCTTCAAAAGAGCTTCTTGCTTGCTCTGTCCATTTGATTTCAGCTTCCTTCCTCAACATAGAGGTTATGTGCTTTACCAACTCAGAAAACTTTGGGATAAACCTCCTAACAAAATTTATCTTACCCAGAAATGACTGAATATCCCTTGTTGACCTAGGTATGGACAACTTCTGGATTGCTTCAACTCAAACAGGATCAATCTTCACACCTTCAGTTGAAATTATGTGACCTAGGAGTTTGCCCTCACTAAATGCAAATTAGGGCTGCTAAAATCTCATGGTTAAAAAATAAATAAATACTCCAATATAATATTAACGAGTCTTAAAAAACCATTTAATAATTCCACTTTGAAAAGCAGAAACGAATAAAATTACATTGAAAAAACAACCTTGAAAATTAAACAACTTAAAAAACAAACCAATAAAATTACATTGAAAAAACAACCCTGAAAATTAAACAACTTAAAAAACAATATATATATATATATATTAAAACAAATACTTTAAACTTAAATTATACAAAGAAAAGTATAAAATTAAACAATATTTTACTCCCCCCAATCGAGAGTCACTACCATGTTAAAACATTAACATGAGTGATTTATTGTGAAGGATAAAAGGTGCGTTGAAGGGGTATGTTAAATATAATTCACGTCGCTTCATACTGAGCGAGGCAATAATTCGAGATTTCAAGCAAGGAAATTAGAGGCAATCATTCGAGAATTCATGAACGTGTATGGTGTCGAATGGTATTCCAAAATATCTTAAGCTACACAAAGGACTCATGAAGGAGTTGGAGTTTACAAGGGTAAATCCCTTGGTTACCTAGATAATTAAAAATATCAAGTAAATATATTATCTTAAATTGGAACATTAACTTTTAACATCATCACGGGTGGTGTTTTTAAGAATATTATTATGTCTTGCGTAACTTGGTCTGATGTAGTAGTTTCGACTGTACATTAACTCAATATTTATAAAAATCTAAATTTTTATAATGTTTGACCATTTAATCTATTAATTGAAAAAAAAACTTATTATTTGAATTTTTCGTTTGTGGTGCCCAGGACGTGGCGATGTGCTGAGGTAATCCATGTGCAGGTTACATTGAAGTTGTTTTGCAACAGCATTAAATGAAGAACCATATAGCCATATCTACTAACAAACCATTAAAATAGTGTGGAAACTACTGCTCTGCAAAGTATTAAAAAGATGTTTATTCCTCGGTCACAGGTATAGATAGATGGGATCAGTCTTCATTAACAAAGATAAAATATCCACCTCGAGCCAATCTTGTTCTTTGCAGCCCCAATCCTTAATAATTTTCCCACAATTTCTGGCAGTCTTTATTTGATAGAATCATGACAGTTCAACCTATAGTTTCATGGCTCTTTCTTCGATGTTTTCGGCGAAGTAAGGTATTGGCAAATGAGGGAATCTCGATCTTCTCATTGAATCATAGTAGGGTGGATAATCCTTATATGCAGTCGGTTTAAAAATATTCATAATTCTAGAATGATCTGTGTAAAGATATGACAACCCTTGTGCAATCAAACCATTAATGTCCTCGAATTTCATGGCTTTCATCTTTTATACCTGTTAGCGTTAAGCAGTAAAAAAAAGTTTAAGATAACATTATAATATTACAAACTAGATTGAAACTATATTTAAGTTGTTTTTCATTTAAACATAAAGTAGTTTCAAGATGTAACACTATCCACGCCTTAAACTCAAAACAAACCCTAATTCTCTACCACATAAAAGATAGTGATGATAGCTCGGCGCCTTTAACAACTTTCTCAAGGTTACTTGTTTGTTTATGCTTA
Source organism: Pseudotsuga menziesii (assembly GCA_001517045.1). NCBI lineage: Eukaryota > Viridiplantae > Streptophyta > Pinopsida > Pinales > Pinaceae > Pseudotsuga > Pseudotsuga menziesii. The sequence goes on from LPNX010571691.1 coordinate 56,257, forward strand.
CACGCGACATATACGTTGGCTTGTCGATCTCCAAGTTCATGTCTTCTTACGTTATGAAACCAACAACATTCAGAAAGTACAACAAAACTATCCTCAACCTTGTCATTCTTAATCACTAAACTCTTAAAACCTAAATTGTATAATTTCAATCTTTTATTATGAAAAATATTGGTGCATTCTACAACATGCTCCATAAAATTCGGATTCAAAATTATATGCAGGTTCCATACATATAACAACAATTACTAGCCAACCTTAATCCTTAATGCAATCTTATAAACTCAAATTATTTCTCAGAAATTTAATCCTTAGAATTCTTAATTTATGGTCCATATGTAATTTATACAATACATTTAATCATCTTAATAAAAAAAACGTGGATGTGTTATCTTTCCCTTCAACCGTCATTGTCAAGCTATTTGAATTTTTTTTCTTGAGTGTCAAGCTGTGTTTGTGTTTCTTCTGGGCATGTATTCATTTTCTTTTTTTTATTCCCTTTTGCTGGCAATACTATCTTTCTGCTATGCATTTGATGCCTACGATTTACATGTCTTTGTTTTGGAAGTTCAATGCTTTCTAAAATGGAAGTTCATTTTTAGTCCCACGTAAATCCAAACATATTACATACTATATATATAGTATTGGTTATATTACATATTATATATAACATACTATATATTGGTTAGATTACATATTTTATATATAGGTTAATATATATATTAACTTAAAAATATTGATTGGTTATATTATATATTGGTTAGATTACATATTATATATAGGTTAATATATATATTAACCTAAAAATATATATGTAATGAGTTTTTTAACAATTTGGTTATATTACATATTACATATTGGTTAGATTATATATTAACCTAAAAATATATATGTAATGAGCTTTTTAACGATTAACTATTTTTTAATTAACTTTCAAGTAAGAGCAATGACGGTATTCATCTTTTATTTACAAATGGAAGTTCATATTTGAGGATATTGGCTTAAATTCCTATTATATAAATAATAGGAATTTTTTTAACTATCAGGCCCCCTCAAATGCTACATTTTTCTCTATTGTGCCTTGCCTTGTGCACGGCATGTGTATCTTGACTAGTTCACTAGCCTATTGTGCAGTTAGAGCATTTTTTGTTTATACCCCCAAAATGCTTATATGCCCATTCTCTTTTCAGAGAATTGGTATGTAGTTGCCAATTTTGCAGTTGTTAGGGTTGGAGCATTTGGATTTTTTTTTATTGCTTCATTATGCAAGTGTGAGGTTTCGTTTGCTTCATTTTGCAGTTGTTAGGGTTGGAGCATTTGGTCTCTCTGTTCATGTGCTCCAAGTCTATCATCATGGTTCTACTTATGATGTATGGTGCTTTAGCTTTGCCTTTTCCTTTGCTAAACGGTCCTTAATCCCAATGTGGACAAAGCATATCTAGAGGGTTAATCCCATGGGATGAGGACGAATAATGAGACATTGCATGAATATAAGTTTATCCCAAATGCAACAATATTTGGTGTAATAAAGGTATTTCTAATATTCAAAGTCCAATGAAATAAATGTGTGATGGTTATATAGTTAAAAGACATTGCGGGTCTATAAATCTTGAATGTCAATGTTGGGCATTGTAACTTTTTCTACTAGTATAAAAGTGTTGGGAGAAGTTGAATCATTGAAGAGACAATAAAATTGTCTTTTCAATCTCATAGAAGAGAGAGCATCTAAAGACAATGTGGTACTCAATATAAGATTTTAAAGAGTAAATTTGACAGATATGGTGATCTTAAAGAATGTGGTGTTCTATCTCGATGTAAAGATGGTGGAAGCAATGACGTCTTTAAATTTCAAAACAATCTACAAACTTTTAACAATGGCAATGGCGCAGGACATTTCCACCTTGTGGCTCTTGTTTACTCTCTCTTTCTCTATATATTGATATTTTTATGATTTGATTATAGTGTTAAGTGATGATGACAAGGTTTTGAAACTAACGATAGAGAGTGGATAATCTTTAAAAAAATCCAAACATACAAGGATAGCGAGAAAAAGGAAAAAATAACTAAATGAAATGATTAATAACATTATAATTAAAACAAAGAAAAATATTTGCAACAATCTAATTCAAAATTATAGAGGTACTAATTTAATATAATAAGAAAATGGATCTATTAAAATAAACAAATAATCTATTAGGTAGTTAAGTATGACAATATTGTATGCTTATGGGGTTAGAGCAATTGGTAATGAGTAATTGAGATTAAAAGTTGTAAATAGAAGGTCACAAGTTCAAATCCCCTATGAGTACTTACAAAAAATAAGTAGGACAATATTGTAAAAAATTAACATGTAAAGATAATAAAAAAATAAGCATCACATTATGAATAAAAGAAAAACAAAGCATATTCATTAAATGTAGCTTAAGATACTTGCACTTACCTGTCATAAAAAAAAACACATTTACAATTTTATTTCATGCCACGATATCATTTGAAAGCTCTCATTGATTGTTATATCTTTTAGATATCAAAAGTATGGATGAAATATGCCATAAAGAAACAAGTAAATTAAGTAAATGTGGAAAAAAAGAGTTAATTAAATGGAAAATGAAAAAATTTCAATTATCCTTGAGATGATTAAATTAAAAAATAAAAAATATATATAATATTTAGTAAATTTATGTATTAAAAAAATTATGATTTTTTATATTTTTTTTAAATTAATATTAAGAGTGATAATTAATAATAACTTCCTAATCAATTTCTAGAAAAAAAAACTATGTAAAAAAATTGTACATTAAATAATTCATATGGAGAACCTTGCAAAGATTTCTTCGAATAGTAAAAGTTTGGGTAACTTTGCAAAGATTTCTTCCCATAAAAGTTTGGGTAACTTTGCAAAGATTTCTTCAAAGGAGAAAGAATTTTATTTTGATTTTTTTAATACTATGAATTGAATTTATTTGTTTAATATATATTTGGTTTGCTTTTGGGAATTTTGAATTTTTTTTTTAATTAAAAAATTAGATGTTTTTTTAATATTTTAAATTAAAATTAATAATGCCAAATAAACTAAGATATATATATATATATATTAATAAACTATAATATGTTTATTCTTAAAAAACTATAAATTCAAATCCAAAAAGAGTAGTATAGGATAGGGTAGGGTATCTACCTCTCTTAAATTTTAAGAATCAAATCGTTTTGTAAAAGAATTATTTATCCTACAAACAAAAAAAGTCTCATATACTAATTTGACATGTAACTTAAATATAACCTTAAAATTAAATTATAATTATTATTATAAACAAAAAAATATGCACATAAATGATACATACTACAAATTATTAAATTTCATCTTTCAAATTACTTTTTAATATTTTAAAATATTCATCTTTCACATTGTTGTTTAATATTTTAAAATATTCTAAATAGGTAGATTGAAAAATCATATTCCCACCACAATAATTTTATTATTTCAAAAATGCGTGTCCATCATATTTAAAAAATGCTTGTCCATCATATATGGTTTTGAAATGAACCCATTCATATTCAACTAAATAAATCATATTTGCTTATTTTAAAAATTATTTTAACTTTATTGAGTTTGAAACCTCTTCCATATCGATATGAATCATCAACTAAGATACCGCAATTCAAAACATATTACACATAGATATCCTTTAGTAACAAAGAGACCCAATGAAATTCCTAACCTTTACACATAGATATCCTTTAGTAACATATTACACATAGATATCCATAATTGACTAAGAGACTAAGTTAAACTCCTAACCTTTACACATATAGCATTCAATCCAAGGTTTAATAAGGGTCTATCAAAATTGTATTGTGGTTGGTACAAGAATTTCATAGAATTTATTGTATGGGGTAGAAAGCTTAATTGATATAATGTTATTGTGTTAAGGGGAGTTTTCTACAATCTCAGAGGAATTTAAAGCTTGATTTTGTGTTCAATATAGATTTGTTTGTGGTATTTTAATAAATAATAAAATATTAAGTAAACACAAATTTTACAATGAAAATTAAATTAAAGATATAGTATTTTAATTAATTAAAATTAAAATAATTAATTAAAATATGAGTAAAACTAATTTATTTATTAAACAAAGGTTTTGAGACAATCTCAATTCAAAAGCCATTAGATTTATTTATTTTATTTGGTTAACATTATAAAGGATAATGTGAAAGGGTAAACTTTATTATAATTAAATACATACATAGAATCATGTTAACTCTAGATCTATCATGAGTGGAAATGACTCAAATTCCTCTAGGTGAAAACCTTTCCTCAAGTTTTTCAACTTTTAAAACAATTTGCATCTCAGGGGAATTGATCCATCTTGACACATGAGAAATTGAGAGTTAAGATGAATCTATATCGATTTTATTTTGTTAAAATTATATTCTTACTCTTAATCTTCAAGTTAGTTTTTATAATATTTAGTATTTTGTTTCAAGCTAATTTTTACAATATTTAGTATTGTTTTGTGTTTGATATTTATGTAGACTTTGTGCATAAGTTTTTCATTACATTAAATAAATGAAAAGCCCTTACACGCTAGAGTGTAAAAAAATTCCATGTCATATTTACATCATTAATTAAATTAAATGAAAAAAAACTAGAAAAAATCACTTTAACCTTAGATTTACTTCACATCTAGTGGTTTGCATCTTACAATATTGTAATCCATTTTAAAGCTTAACAAATAGAGAGTTTGTTGGAACCCACAATGATATTAAGAATGGGGGGTTAATCATTATCACACACTTTTACCTAATTTTAGTTCATTATCATGTAGCATTATCAACCCTAATCATTCACCAACATCAAACACAATACAGATCATCTTTATATTGAAACTTAATTTAGTAAATGGATAAAAACATAGATTACAATGATTTACAGGAGACACCATTCTCCAATAGTGTGAGCACCCACTCACTTATTTTGCAGACAACAATCCCTCTTATGTGCACCAAATTATCAGCCTCCAACCTGTATCATTATCACACACTTTTACCTAATTATACTTCATTATCATGTAACATTATCAACCCTAATCATTCATCAACATCAAACACAATAAACAAAATCTTTATATTGAAATTAATTCAATAAATTGATAAAAATCTAGATTAGAATGATTTGCGGGAGACACCAATCTCCAATAGTGTGAGCACCCACTCACAAATTTTGCAGACACCAATTCCTCTTATCAGCACCAACTCATTAGGATCCAACCTGTTTAAGGGATGAGGACACTAATCCTCTTATTATCCGACTCATAAACAGTAAACCAACCTATCAAATGGATGAGGATATCAATCCTCTTAAGAACCAACCCATAAAGTGGGTGAGGACACCAATCCTCTATAAGCACAAAATTACAAAGCTAGCAATAACTTTCTCTACCTATCACCACCTTGCCACCCTCAAATGAACATAAATATTTGTAGTACACTGACACAAATATGTATCCCTACCTCTCTACTATTTACATAGACATATCACATTCTCAAATATCGATTAACTTTGTAACCTTACTTCTATGTTGTAACCCTTCTTTTATGTGACACTTGTTTGTTTATGTGCCCAGATATTTCCTATAATTTCACCAATTTGTAATTGTGTACCAAAATTGTAACTTGTGACTTCTATGACTTAAGAATCGAATCACTTCATTGTTGAGAGTGTATCAACGCATTTCGCCGTTTAATACAATCTCTGTAATTTCTTGTGTGGAAGAGAAAACCCTTGCAGTCTTAAAGTGATGTAAATATATTAATAATTAACAAGATCTAGTGCCTGCGATAAGAGCTTCCACAAGATCCCAGATCAAAGTAAGTAGTTTGCCCAGAAATTAATCATAAATTTTCCTTCTTATAATCATGTAATAATATTCCAAAACTTGTGTCCTTTTGTGATTTGTACTTTTACCCTTGAAATGTGCCTTCACTCTTGATTTTTTACCTGCTCCTTTGCTAGTATTTGCAATGTTCTTACTTTCACATACCTCACACTTAATTGGGGCAAAACATATCTCTATTTATACCCTTGAATCCCATTTTTGTAGAACTAGCTTGTAGATGATACTTTCCAATTTGATACGTTGCTTGTATAGACTATAAGGAAAGCTAACAAAAGAATGATGGTAGGGGCTTAAAAAACATTCATATGTTGGGTTGGTTTCCACTTAGTCACCCCAACAACTTTATGAATGATATCGTGGCTATGATTAAAGGATTTCATGAATGAAAGCATGGAACTACCTTTTGTAAATTCGAGCTCTTGCTATGCGTTATTTGTTTAATTTAGAAAAGCTTAGGATCCCCAGACTTGAATGAAATCACTGTGAAAGAAGGTTGAAGGAGAAAGAAGCAATTCAATGTACACTGATCAAACATTCATGGTGAAATTGAACAACCAAGAGACAAAAAATGGTCAGCATAACATTACATCAATAATCATTAACCTCTGTGTAATACAATAATCATACAATAGGAAGAATTCAAATACACTAGGTAGGATTCAAATTCACCAACTTGGACTAACTCCAGTTCTAACTCCATGTGGGAAAATCACCACTAGGATCTCACTAATGCAACTCGGGACAATTAAATCAGTTCTTAGTCAGTTAACTGAACAAGATAGGTAGGAAAATGTGGCACTAGACTAATTGGATATGAACTAACTGTTTAATTTAATGAAGCATGGGATCTTCAAACCCGCATGAATTCAATGGGAAAAGAAGGTTACAAAAGAGAGAGAAGAATTCAGTAAAGGTTGATCAATTATTCAAGGAAACATTACATACACATGGAGACAAAATTTGAAGAATATCATTATGCCCATTAATCAGTATATTGTATGCAATAAAATGGTGTTACAAATAGGAGAATTTGAATGCCTTAGGTAGGATTTGAATCTACAAACCTAGACTGACTCCGGAGCTAACTTAGTGTGGGAAAATCACCACTAGAGCTCACTAATGCAACTCTGGATAACTGAATCATATCACAAACAATTAACTAATTGAGTTAGGTGAGAAAAGTCACCCTACCTCCCTTAAATCATGAAAATTGACGCTAGGATGATTGGACGTGAACTAACTGATGGGAATCAGAGCATAACCTGAACATAACTGAGCAACGACTAGGATCAATTATTGGTGACTTTTGGTGGCACTCGGAGTGGGTTCCTAAATTATAGGGATTGGTCCCTAGAGCTCCTAAACTCATGCAGATATGCACATTGAGTGTTTGGTGCCCCCTAGGTGAGTCCTGCATGGCACTAGTGAAGTGGCAATGACCTCCTAAGCTAGGAAAAGACAAATAGACTATGGTGGTCAAGGGAGGATTAATTAATTAATCCTAGCACCCCCCCCCCCCCTTAATCCTAACTTGGACAACCTGGGCATTGGAAACTAATTCCAAAGGTCAGCCATACAATATAAACGCAAAAAAAATCTACTTAAAAAATGAGGAAATGGGTCAAAATTAATGGGAAACCCCCCCTGAAAATAAGCAGTGGATCCAGGATCAATCTTTCACATCAAGAGAAAATTTCTTCTTTAATAAAAAACTTGTGAAAATATTTCTGCAATCTGCATCTTTGTGAAGAAGTAATGCAATGAGATGGTCCTTATGTGCACTAGTTTCCTAGTACTGTGCATGTTACCCTCTCCACCTTCTTCCAATCTGATGAAAAATAGGAGAAGAAATGTTGCCTTCGTCTCTTCTTTCTAGAGGAAGAGTGACATGATCCAACTTGTTCTTCAGTGAGCAAAATTGTTGATCATACCTTACCGTCATGAAGCATCTCTCTTGGAGTTTGTAGCACCTCTCTGGGAGAATTGGATTTGCTTGACATAATTCGAGGCTCTATTTTTTTAAACTGAGATCTTGTTCTTCTCATGTCAGGTGACTCTCCAGTCATGTTCCCAGCAGTCTCAATAACCTTTTGATCCCATTTAGGCCTAGGATTGGGAGTAGGGATTGGGTCTAGATCTGGATCCAATTGAACTTCATCTTCAATTCCATAAATTGATTCAACTTGGTCCCCTGCTTCGGATTCTGAATTTGAAACATTAATGGAAACATTATCATATGCAAAAGATTTAGGTAGGATGAATTTACCTTCCCTTTCAAATGGAAGCTAAAAGTGCACTAGATCTGAGTATCGAATAAAGTGTGAGAATTCATATTCCTTGGAGGCATGGTTTGAAACACCCTTCGCTATAAGCTTCCTAGTTGAGATATTTGAGATCTCCATTGAGTCATGACCAAATACAAACAACAAATTTGCAACTAAGGATGGCACATAGAATACAGTCTTGAACACTCCATTCTCTTACTTGATTGAACCCTTCCCTTCAGCTTGGATTTGAGTGTCAATTCCCATATGAATACTTGGACCACCAGTAAGTTGTAATGAATAGAATGATTCTTTGGATGCAACTATGTGATTGGAGGCTCTTGAAACAATGAGGAAAGCATGGGATTTTGAAAATCCAACCTTTAGTCCATGGAATCTCTCATGATATTTAGTTTTATCTCCAGATTCATCCTTCCATGCGCCTTTAGGGAGGGAAATATCTTGCTTCTCAAGGATTCTTGACATCTTATCTATGGTCTTCTTCACACAACCTTTCTCTGTATGGTTTCCTTTCTTACAATAGGAGAACTTTCCCTTATCAAACCTATGATATATGTCCTTCTTAGAGCATGAGCCTTCATCTTCTAGATCAAACTCTTCTTTAGGTTCAAATTCAGTGTTCCTCTTCTCCTTTCCTTTCTGCTTCCTCCATGCCTAAGCAGTCTTTTTCCTCACCAACCAAGAGAGCTTGATGTGTGGAGGCTTTGATGGCTCCCATATGTATGAGCTCATATTTTTCTTGAAGGTATTAAGGGATGGAATTCACCAATGAGGAGTTTTCAATCTCCCGGATTTAAATGTGGATACAAACAATGAAAATTCTTGGCCAATTTTGCTCAGAATTGAGAGCCCCAATTGCTCATCCTTATTCTCAATCCTGCGCTACTTGCATTGCATGACAAGAGATTTGAAGTTTGAGAAAAAATGTTGTATACTTTTGAAGTTATTGGGATGTAGTGCTATCAACTCATTCTCTAGAATATGGCCCCTTAGCTCATCCTTCTTACCAAACAAGGATTCGATCTTCTCCCATACTTATTTTGGAGTTCTCAATCCATGAAGATGGAAGAGAAACTCCTTGGAGATGTGGATGCACATGAAGCGATGCACATGAAGCCAAATGCTTCATCCATCTTGTTCATATGATTCAATTTTTCAAGAGGTTGTTGGGGTCCGATCTCTCTACCCATGGTGTCCCTGTAAAGACCCTTGTTGCACAAGACAATCTGCATATTAGCCCTCCAATAAATATAATTGAAGGGTGACTATTCTCAGAGTCAAAGCTATTGAATTCTCCATCTTATAAAGTTTAAAAATATCTAATTCTTTAGAAAATATTGGATGTACCTGCAAAAACACTGCAAAACACTTCAATTAAAAATCAAGCCAATTCAAACACTCTCCACTTCGACATGTGCACTTTATCTGGGTGCATCACACATGGATAGAATTATCTGGATAGAATCCAGAGGGAGAAAGGAAAGAATACTAGGATTTATGTGGAATCCAATTGCTTCTGGTGCATCAATGGGAGTTTCTAAGGTTTGAAGATGGCCTGGATACCTTCTATGATACCATGTTTAATTTAATGAAGCATATGAGATCTTCATAATGGAAAAACAAGGTTCTAGAAGAGAGAGAAGAATTCAGTAAAGATTGATCAATTATTCAAGGAAAAATTGCAAACACATGGAGACAAAATTGGAAGAATATCATTACATCCATTAATCAGAATATTCTATGCATTACAATGGTGTTACAAATAGGATAATTTGAATGCCTTAGGTAGGATTTGAAGCTACCAAACAGGACTGACTCCAGAGCTAACTCAGTGTGGTAAAATCACCGCTAGAGCTCACTAATGCAACTCTGGATAATTGAATCAAATTGCAAACAATTAACTAGTTGAGTTAGGTAATCAAACAAACCCTACCTCCCTTAAATCATGCAAATTGGCGCTAGGATGACTAGAAGTGAACTAATTGATGAGAATGAGAGCATAACTAACAATAACTTAATATCGACTAGGGTCAACTGCAAGTGACTATTGGTGGCACTCAGAGTGGGTTCCTACATTATAGGGACTGGTCCATATAGCTCCTAAACTCATGCATATAGGAACATTGAGTGTTAGATGGCCCTCAGGTGAGTCCCCCATGGCACTAGTGAAGTGGTAATGACCTCCTAAGCTAGGAAAATAAAAAAGGACTATGGTGGTCAAGGGATAATTAATTAATTAATCCTAACACTAGCTGATGCCCATCTAAGGATAACTCAACACAGACTAGGGTGAATTGATGATGGGATTCCCATGACTTATTGTGGGCTCTTAAATTATAGGGATTGGCCTATTGAGATCCTAAACTCATGCAAATTGGCACATCAAGTGGTATTTGGGCCCCATATGAGTTCCCCATGACACTAGTGAAGTGGCACCAGACTCATAAGCTAGGAAATGACATTTAGACTATGGTATTCAAGCGAGAATTATAATTAATCCTAATACCCCCCCCCCATCAATTCAATCTTGGACAACCTGGGCCATGGAAACTAAGATCAAAGGTCACCCATACAATCTAATGCAAAAAAAACTGCTCAATGAACCGAAGAAATGGGGAAAACCTCACGAGAAACCACCCCTCTCAAAATGAAAAGGAAAACCAGGAAAAATAACTAAATCAAACCTTTACACCAAGAAGGGATCTAAGATAGACAAGTTTCTTTTTAGTGAAATATTTGGTGAATATGTCTGCAATTTGCTCCTCTGTAGGGCAGTAATGTGGAATGATATCCTTACTATGCACTAGTTCCCAAATGTAGTGCATGTGGACTTCAATTGCTTAGTTTGTTGCTTTTATACTAGATCACTAGATATCTTGATTGCAATTTGAATATCAAAGAAGGGTTCTAATGAAGGAGAAGTGAAAATTCCAAACTCTGTCAAAATACCATGTAGCCAAATTCCCTGAATAGTTTCATTCATATCCTCCCTATACTCTGCTTCAGCTAAAGAGAGCACAAGAGTTGCTTGATTATTGCTTAGCTATTAGATTGGTCCATATCCTAACATGAACACAAATCCTGATGTATATTTCATGTCAGTACTATCACCAACCCAGTCTGAATCAGTAAAACCAATCATATCTAGTTATGCACCAATAAAATAGTGGATCCCAAACTCCCTCGTACCTTGCACATAATGCAATATGCACTTTGTTGCTTTCCAATGTAGCTCATGTGGTTCCTCCATGAATCTAGCAACAACACTCACAACATAAGATAAATCTGGCCTCGAATGGGTGAGGTACAATAGACTACCAATGATGTGTTTGTAGAGTGTACTATCAGCCAATGGTGTGGAACCCTTCTTCCAACCTGATGCCAAATAAGAAGGGGAAGGGTGTTGCTTTACAATCATTCATGTGTAATATTTTGAGCAAATATCATATGTATCTGGATTGTGTAATCATGATCCCCAAATATTTTCTATTCACTTCAAGGCCAATAAATTGCCTTAGCATCCCAATATCATTCATGGAGAATGCTTTGCTCAAAGATGACTTGATATCCCTTAGTTTAGTAGCTGAGCCACTAGTAATGAGAAATTCATCCACATATAGAATAATCAACAGTAAGGAGCCTCCCTTCTGCTACATGTAGACATTGCAGTCAGACTTGCACCTCTTGAATTTTTGTGACATTAGGAAGGCATCCATCTTGGCATACCATTCCTTTGGTGCTTTCTTGAGACCATACATAGATTTCCTTAGATTGCAAACCAAGGATGAATATCCAGTGTACCCCTTATGTTGTCTCATGTAGATCTCCTCTTCCAGGTCAGCATGGAGGAAGGCACTCTTCACATCCATGTGATGTACCTCCCACCTCTTCGAAGTTGCAATGGACAAAACTAACCTTATGGAATCCATTCTCGCAACAAGAGTGAATGTCTCATTGTAGTCCATGTAACATACCCATATAACCATCTAAAAAATGCATAAAATAAAATAAAATAACATAACATAAATTCCATAAGTCATAAGTCATAAACCATTCTCTATCATATATTAACCAAGGACTTCAATATGCTTCTCACCCAACTCATTTTATGGTTCTTTGAATTAAAGATGATACCTTAAAGATTTATCCTAAACTTGTATGAAATCCAAATCCAAAACCTTAAGCTTGAAAAGTCTTCCGCAATAGGCCTTTTGCGATGGGCTGCTACTTCCGCAACTCTGCTTCCACAATGTGAATTGTGGGTTGTGGAAAGCACTCAAGTTTCTTTACAACTCTCCTTTCCGCAATGCAGATTTCGAATTGTGAGAATTTCTAGACCCTATACAAATTTCCCTTCCACAATGCAGATTGCAAATTGTAGAAAGTACTTAATCTCTTTACAACTTGACCCTTCCGCAATTCTGCTTCTGCAATGCATATTGTGGGTTGCAGAAACTGTAAGTTCTTATAAATTTACCTTCTGTTGCGGATTTCAGAAACCCTCCATTTCTTTACAAAAATATCCTTCTGCAATGTGGATTGCAAATTGCAGAAACCGTAAGTTTCTTACCAATTTACTTGGCCTTTCCACTTTCGCAATGCAAATTGCGGGTTGCGGAAAATATTATATTTCTTACGACTTTCTCTTTCGCAATTCCGCTTCTGCAATGCGGATTACGAATAGCGTAAATTGCTTAAATTTACCACAAAATTTCCTCCCATAATTTTGCTTCCGCAATGTGGATTGCGAGATGCGTAAATACTTAATAATTCTTACATAATTTCCTTCTGCATTTTCGCTTCCGCAATGCGGATTGCGGAACTACTTAACTTTCTTGGAAATTTTAACCTTCCGCAAACCATTTGGCCCATGAAAATTTTCTTACCTTTTTGTAATCTCTTGGGTAAAACAAAGATTGTCATTCATCGATAGTTTTACTGCATAATTAGAAAGAGTTCATTACTTAAGACACCATTCAGAAAGCATACAGGGATTTTCCATTCACAATAGGACCAATGCCTTCCCATGTTAATTAGATACCATAATAAATGCATTCCATACACCATTTACTTCAGAACTATTCCCATCAAATAAAAGGGTCCACAAAGTGCATGCATAGACATGAATTCCAGTATTAAATCAGAACACCAACATGGTAATCCAATCCCTTTAGGGCTGAATGCATACCTAATCCAATGCACATAAAACAATAACCACAACAATAATTTCCCACTCGTATAACTTATCAGAACGCATTCATACATATTGAATTCTTATATTTTAAGCTAGGGCAATTGCATATAAAATTATTGTCAGCTCAGACCAGAATAGATCTCATTCATGCATTCTTTAACCAACAAAAAAAAATAGATATGCCTTGAGCTCAATAGTTTGCAAACATTTAAGCATATAAAGGAACCTAGTTGCTCAGGGAGCCAAATGAAGAAGGAACAACCACATTCCACCCAATCATAGATTAGGCACAGTTGTTATATGTCCTCAATCACCCCCAAGCTAAACTATGCATGCCAAGAGTGGTGACAACCTACCTCAGGTCCATTTTCCCAACAAGAAATAACTTGGCTAACACAGATTGCTCACGTAAAAAGTGTCTCTTTCATCTTTCCTAACACAGAGTGCTCCTGCATCAATATTTCCAGCATACTAAGCAATGTCCTGCCTCGCCATATGCTTCTTTTTATAGTTTTTGTTTTGACTAGGTATTTTTCCAATTAGCGCCCAATTCCTCATGGAATTCCTGCAACCCACAACGTCACCTGGTTTTCTAGGGCATGTCTAGTGCCATAACAACATGTTGACACCTCATGTAACCTCCTTGAGGTTTCTCTTCCTCGTCCTCCACTCTTGCATGCATAGTTTCCTCATTCAACATGCCTACCCCCATCATTCATTTTTCCTTTTATTAAAATCAAATTGTTTTCAATTACATCTTCCCTACAACGACTTATTGGCGGATTCCATATCTAGCCAATCTTATTTCACAAAAATAAAATTGTAATTCAAAATATTACAAATAATGTTTATTTATTGGGGGATGTTACATCGTCACGCCCTTATTGCAACACTATCCACACTGTTTTTATTATTCTTCCATAGATTTTGCAAATAATTATGGGTACTTATTTCGCAATTCTTCCTCTAATTCCCAAGTAGCTTCCTATGGGCTAAGTTCTTTCATTGCACCTTAACCTGAGCAACGACCCGGTTCTGAAGTACCATTTCTTTCCTGTCCAAAATGTGTACAGGTTCCAAATTCTCAACATATATTCGATGACTTGATTTGTTCATTCTGTTTGTCCATCTACTACAAGGTGATCATTACTGCTAAATTTTATCTTGGTTTCTAACCTTGCAAACAAAGATTTCCAAAAGTTCGATGTAATTTTATCATCGGTCATAAATTACCTTCTTCGGTACTCTGTAAAGTCAGAATACTTCTTTCAGGAATATCTAACCAATATTGATAGATTTATAAGTTGATTTCACATGAATATAAAGGAGCATACTTGCTTAACTTATCTACTACAATCATAATTGAATCATGTTGTTTTTGCATTAAAAGTAACCTGTGATGAAATCCAAGGATATTACCTCCCATTTCCATTCAGAAATTGGAAAAGTTTGTACCATACCTGTTGGATGTCGATGTTCATCCTTCACCTGTTGACATCCCAAGCATTTAGATAGACAATCAACTAAATCTACCTTTAATATGGGCCAAAAGAATTGCTTCTTGAAGGATGTTATCATCTTTTGGTAACCAGGGTGTCCTACATAAGGAGGTTTGTGCATCTCATTTAAATTTAACAACTTTACATCTGCAACATCAAGAATGTATCAACCATTTTCAAGCCAACACCTCTACTAGGTTTATCGGGCAATACATAGAAATACAACTGCATGGCCCCTTCTCCTATGCAAAACAGTGATCCCTCCAGGAACTCCATAGGTGACTCACTTGACTACAAGCTAGTATGGCCCCACAACACCCACTCACACAACACAAGGATGGCACCCCTTCTCTACTACATAGTCCCTCATGCATACCCATCCATCTAGTGCTCTTTAGTGTGAGCGTAGAAAGGTTACCAATACCCATGCAAGCCCCCTAAGTACTCATCTTCTTACTTGGTTTAACAGTACTATGAAGAGACCAGCACATGCAAGGGGTTTTACAAGGTTTCTCAACCCCAAGCCACACTTGTCACTCCATTTACATTTTCAGTTCAATAGACAACAACTGCCCCAAGGGCATATTTTCATCATCTCACTTGTATGACATACAAGCATGCAGTTCACATGAGATGTCATCATAAAAGTTTTAATCATAAATTTTCAAATCTATTTTCATACATAAATTACATTTCCCAAACATAAGGTCCTTGTCATTGTGTTGGTCTCTTGCAGGCCATAGCATGTGGCTTTCTGCAATATGTCACTTGACCTGATTCCTAAACATCAAACAATCAATAACATTGTTAATCAAATCCAAGTGTGAATTTACAAATCTATCTCCTACAGAAATTGGATTTCGCAACCATGAGGCCATCTTCATAGTGTTTGTATCTTGTAGGTGGAAGCACGTATCCCCTATCATTTACACTTTCTACCAAAGCCTGGACATCCACACATAATATGCCACCTTAACACAATTCTAGATCAGATAAACAATCAATAGTATTTAAATAACAAAATTTCAAATCTGAAATTTAGCAATCTGTTCTATCTATAAATTAGATTTCACCACTAAGAGATCCTTCTCATAATGATTGGCCTTTGCACAGGGTATATTCTTGTCTTCAATATATTGGACATAACCATAATTATCAGAATGTCCTTGTATATTCATGACACTGCTAGAGCTCCTGTAAACATGCAACCTTCCTTGGTGGTCTACATGTCTGACTACCCACCATGCTCTCTAGCCACACCAAAGGCTCTATAACAAGCTAGCACCAACACCATCAAGTCTATTTTTTTTATTTCACTAAGTATGACTCACACGAGCTCTCTAAGCAAAGAGCTCCAAGTACCCCCTAGGGTTTCTTTGTCACATTCCCTAGGATCTACCTCCATCTCACAAAAGGACTCAAACATTAACATGAATTCAAGTATCCTCTCTAACTTTTTCCCCCAAAACCCTGGTTCCTTCCTTGCTTGCATAAATACAAGTACAAAGACTCAATACAAATGCATCTTCGAGATACAAATGATGTAATGAACTCGCAAATGGCTTAAGGCAAGATGATGTTCAAGATCAAATAGGTAAGTCAATCGAGACATGGAATACTTATGATAGTTTGAGAAAGGGTAAAATCAGATGAAATTAAGCATCAACAAGAATATCAATAATAAATTCAATGTTTAACAATAAACCATGGGCATGTAGCTATGGATGACAAAAGATGAGATTGGTAAGATAATTTTAGCAATGTCCATTGAATAAACACAATAGTAGGTCAATAAACCCTAGGGTTGTAGCTAGGACATAAATCCTAGTTGTGAGCATAAACCAATAGAGAAATGAGTAAGGGATTCCCACACTCTCTTGTATACCATGTTGAGGTTCGTAAGAGAACGCATGGATGAAATTGAACCAACCAGCAAACCCTAATTCCTATAATAAACAAGGATAAAAACAATGCTAGGGTAGCACAACATTACAACCTAAGAAGTGTATTAGAGATGATTTATGAAAGCAATACTATAGGGAGAATCCATAAGTGTGCCAGAGAGAATATGCAAACCAATAACAAGAGAGTTTAGGGTGCTCATAGTCTAAATCACTTATATTCAAGAGATTAGGAAGTTCACATGAGGCATGGGTCCTTGCCCAATTTATGCCAAATGTAAAATTGTGTCATTCTAGGATTTTGGAGGGTTTTAGTTCTAGTTATGGTACATTTCTGGATAATTCATTGAGTGAAGACCTTACTATACTTGTTGCAATGGGTACAATGATAGAATATAATCTTTGCATTTCTTATTTATAATGGAACTAGGATCAACAAAATTTATTACTTCTGTTAGATTTCATCTATTTTCTTCTACAAGCTAAGGCAATAAATGAATTAGTGATGTTTTTAATTCACAAGTTTGTTAGCAAAATAATTTAGTCTTTACAGACTTGGAATATTTGTTCAATCTCTTATCATCATTTTTCATTGTACTAATAATATTTGTAATACGATGTAGTTGTGAGGGACCCTACATGAGGTCTTTCCATCTAAATAGAGAATCT
Source organism: Pseudotsuga menziesii (assembly GCA_001517045.1). Taxonomy (NCBI): domain Eukaryota; kingdom Viridiplantae; phylum Streptophyta; class Pinopsida; order Pinales; family Pinaceae; genus Pseudotsuga; species Pseudotsuga menziesii. The sequence goes on from LPNX010571691.1 coordinate 73,699, forward strand.
GGAGAGAATTCCAACTATAAATATTGCCCATCTTGGTCATGGTAACAAAAATGTTTAAATTTCGTTATGTTTTTTAAGACTATTGCTTTTGACTAATATGTAAGGCTTCACTTTCTATTGGGAGCTCTAAGGCATGGTTTAACTATTCATTTGGTTTGAATTTGGAAAAGGTGGGCACATACCCTTTGCATTGTTTCATTGAAATTTGGATTTCTTGGTCAGTGAATCTGAGATGTTAGTGTGATGGATTATCTAGGTTTGCCGATTGCATTTTTCCTGATCATTTTATTTCCCTTGAGTTCTCATTACCTATTCACGGTCTTGGGATGGAGCTTCTACCATATGTTAGTAAGATACATGTATTCATCTTTTTAAGCGATGAGTTAATACTTCAGATTTTGGTAAATTTATTTGTAGCCTTAGTTTCAACCTGTGTTTTCTTACAATTTCCAATGGCCCACCTTACTCTATTCTTATTTGTTTTTGGTCTCTTCTTTTGAGTTAAATGATATGGATCAGACATTCTTGCTAGATTACTTATGACCTCGATGCTTTAGCATTTCTTTTTATTTATGGGTAGTCTATGGTTTTTGCAAGCATTTTTGTGACTCTCCATTTCCATGGCACATTGCCTAGCTTGAGCCTGAACCTTCAATGGCTCCTAAGGTTCCACAGTAATTTCAAAATTTTCCATGGCTTTAGAGGTTCTTTCTCTGCTTACACAAAACATTGAAGGAGGTGGGGCTACTTAGAATGTCTTCAAATTTTGACACCTCAATAGTTTAATCGCACCAAAGCAGTTTAACCTCTCTACATTACTATGGCTTCTCCTTGTCTCTCTCCTTCTTACTTGAGTCTCTACCATGTGCATATCCCTTATGCATCCAACCCATTGAAACTAAACATGCCACTATTCTCCATCTTTAAAAGTATCCAAAATGATATGTGGTCCTATTTCAAACATTCAGTCATCATCTCATTTACCACCATGTTGAAATTGACACTGCTAAAATACATAAGAAGATAGGATATATTCTTGATCTGAGATCTATGAATAACATGTATCATATACACACTAATATATGATCATCCCACATCAAATGCAAATCCTATATATATTTTATGCTAACTAATGCTTATGTTGATAATTATTTATCCATGCAGACATCATCTCAAAATAAAAATTGGCTTGGGCATATTAAAAAAAACTCCAAAATCCATCCATTACATCAGTCATCCAAACAAAATTTAATCGTCCTAAAGTCCATACATCTATTCATAAATTTCAAAGCCTCCCCCCCCCCCCACTTCAATATTTGACTAACCCCTAGTCATGCTCGAGGAGTCTAGTAACTTAAGTCTAGGTTGGAGGTGTACAAAACATAAATGTGTAGAGGTGCAAAGGCACACATGGCATGGAGCTCACTTGGCTGTAGAAGATAAATCCATTGAGTCATAAGTGGAAAATATCAAATTTAATTGCAAAGCACATAGGTTTAGATCTCACCAAGGCATAAAGGAGCGAGGTTTAGTGTCTAGTGCAAGGTGAAAATTGAGTATGCACCACCATAATCAATGAACTCTTCTCATTAATATTATCTCATATCCATCATTTCTTCTTATTAATATGAACTCATATCCATCAACTAAAAGAGCATTTTCCAACCTCATGCTCAACACATTATAAAGCCATTATGCTTATATGCAACACCACATGGTCGCAATTTGAATCTAGACTATAGAAAATTTGGTGACATGGGATCAAAAATGTAGAACAAAATTAAGTTTAACAACATCACTGCAAGAGAATTCACCCCATAAGGATGACCATAAATATAATTCGAGCTACAGACATATTTGGTGTAGAACTTGTGAATACATATGTAACCCCAATGCACCAGCATATCAACATGTCACCAATTCCAAATCACACCTTACAATACTACAAGGTAGATCTAATAGAGTTTCATCTATTACTCTAAGGAATCATAATGGAATGAGAAATGCTCACAACATCGGTATTTTGTTTTTAAATTCTCGATCGTGGTCGGATATCTAATGACCCTTCGCACCATATCCAATGAGTATGCCATACCACCGACGAAAAATGTCGTCTGTATTTCTCTTTTTTGTTGGTATATGTGTCGGATATCATATGGTTATGTGGTCGGATATCCAATGACCTTTCCCACAATCCTAACGATAATGCCATACCACTGAGCACAAATGTTGTCGACAACAAATGTCGTCTATCTTTCTCTTCTTTTGTTGGTGTATGTGTCAGATATCTGACAAACATGTGGTCTGATATTCGATCGTCTGTAAAGTATTTGGGGTCGAATCTCTGATAGGTCTGTCGTCGCATATCCGATGTGTATGTGTCGTATATCTGACGTGTATACCAAAATATCTATGGTCGGATATCCGACGTGTTCATGTTGGATATCCGACGAATCCATATTTATGTTGGAGATCTGACAAGAATCAACCAACGTTTATAAAAGGTGAGGCTTATCAGATTGTTAATAGCTTGATGTCGAAAATCGAACATATATGCCGTCGGATTTTGAATTCAGATTTCATGTGGGGTATTACCAGGTTAGGTAGGTTAGTGGAGTCCATTAGCGGTAAGGTAAATTAGGTAAGCTGGTGAATTAGATGGGTTAAGTAGGTTAGTAGGCAAGATAGGTCGATGGGGGAGGTTATGTAAATTAGGTGGGTTAGTGTGGTAGATTGTATTGACGCCATTGTATTTTCCCTACCGCCCATATTTTTTTATATTAATAAGGACAATTGTTGGTTTACCTTCAGATTCCTTTGTTGCAAAATGCATATTGTATCTCATTACTAGATATAAATGTACATCAATAATGATTCATCAAGTAGAAAATACCAACTCCTTCAACAGTTGTTTTCATTGCAAAAAACTAATGCTCATAACTGATCCTAAAGCTAGTGACAATATCAAAGACATCACCATCATGTGGCTCTTGTTTAAAATATCTAGGATAACTTTTAATTTATTGATACTTTAAATACATCCAAAACTTTCTTCAATTTGTTCTTTGCTTTATAATGAGAAGCAACCTCTCTTATTAATATTATTGTAAATGATTAATTACAAAATTATAGAACTTTATTTATAGTTATTAATATTTATTAAAAAAAAATTGTTACAATTTTTTAAATATTAAAATATTTTAATTATTTAGTGAGATGCCATGATTTATATATTCATAGAACTTTAGTTATTAATATTTATTAAAAAATTTAAATATTAAAATATTTTAATTATTTAATGAGATGTCATGATTTATATATTCATTTGTAAATGATTAATTACAAAATTATAGAACTTTATTTATAATTATTAATATTTATTAATTTTTTTTTACATTTTCTAAATATTAAAATATTTTAATTATTTATTGAGATGACATGATTTATATATTAGTTTCAAATATATATTTAAAAATTATTGATATATTAATTCAAAACATATTGTTTAATAATAATTTAATGTGCAAATATAAATGGTCTAATTGTATTTCGTAAAAATTTTAATTTCCTTTTATTTCATACTTTTTTAATTTCTTTATAAATTATTTAATTAAATGTTGTATACACTTTATATTAAATATGTTTTCAAAGTTCAAAACTTTCTTCAATTTGTTCTTTGCTTTATAATGAGAAGCAACCTCATTAATTGCAAAATTATAATTTCCTTTTATTTCATATCATTTTTAATTTCTTTATAAATTATTTAATTAAATGTTGTATACAGTTTATATTAAATATGTTTTCAAAGTTCAAAACTTTCTTCAATTTATTCTTTGCTTTAAAATGAGAAGCAACCTCTTTTATTAGTATTATTGTAAATGATTAATTTCAAAATTATTGAACTTTATTTATAGTTATTAATATTTATTAAAAAAAATTGTTACAATTTTTTAAATATTAAAATATTTTAATTATTTAATGAGATACCATGATATTTATATGTTCGTAGAAATTTATCTATAGTTATTAATATTTATTAAATTTTTTAAGTATTAAAATATTTTAATTATTTAATAAGATGCGGTGATTTATATATTAATTTGTAAATCATTAATTACAAAATTATAAAACTTTATTTATAATTATTATTTATTAAATATTTTTATTACAATTTTTTAAATATTAAAATATTTTACTTTACTTTTTTCATATAAAAAAGATCTTATATATTGGATATATAATAAAAGTATCACCAAGATAATTACAAATTTACAACTAGTCAAAACACTTGTCCCTAACAGTACTCATATCTACTGACCAGATTGTTCATAAAAAGGTCTACTTCTACCCATTATAACCGGATATCCTATCATCCCGTCATCACCCACCAGGTATCTACCATGGCAATTTATGTAATAACCATTACATAATTCACCCCAGGTATGTAAACCCGATATGAACCATAAGATATATCAATCTTATGCATTCATACAGTTGTGACAAAAAACTAAAAAGAACCAAAAAAGGAAAATGCAGATGGATCACGTCCATCCCCATGGGCCACCAAAAAATGTCCAACCGGCCCCGCTAAAGCCTACTTTGATAATAGATCAGCCTCATAATTGTTCTCCCGATATATATGTTGTATGCTGATCTCCAAGAATTGCCGCTTCAACTGCATAATACGGTACATCCAATATGTAAGGAGCACCGCATCCAATTGCATATTGCCAACAAACCATTCAACAATAACCCGGGAGTCACCAGCAATTTGAAGTGTATCGATACCCAAAGATCTAGTAAAGTGTAGTATACTCCATAATGCTAGTAATTCAGATCGAGTGTTGGTACCAACTCCACAGTTCCACTTTATGTAAAATCTGCCCAGTAGTGGCGATATGAGTATAGCCCCTACTCCACACTTGGTACCTCCATCCTGTGAGGCCCCATCAAAGTATCCAATAGACCTGTCATGTAGAAAAGTTGGCTGTTGAATGATACGTGGCTTTTTCACCCGGAGACGCTTGGGCCCCTCAAACCATAATAGCTGTAGCTTATTAACAATCTGAAGCGGAGTAGATTTAATATTCCGGAAAATAAGAGTGTTCCTTGCCAGCCAGATTAATCGACATACGTGAAAAGGAATAAGCCTCAGCTCACTGTTATCAGTAGTCCAATTACTGAAAGCCAGAGTAATATGTGATCCATGCCAGATAAGGTCAGTTTTATATAATAGACCAATAATATGCCAAACCTGCACACTAAATGGACAGTTTATCATCAAATGAGTGATGCTTTCCCCAGCATCATGACATAACGAGCATAAACCCGGACCCTCGAAGCCTTTTCTCTGTAACATATTCCAAGTAAGAATACGTTCTGCCAGCATAAGCCAAGAGAATAACACCGTCTTCAGTGGGAGTTTCCAATGCCATACCTCCTTAAACCATATAGGAATAAGGGCCAAGAATGTGGAAGGGACAGATGTAGTATATGCTAGGGCCGCAGTAATCTGTCCGGTTTTCACATTCTTGCTCCAATACAGAGTATCTTTACAATGATTCAGGCATAAACCAGATTTTTTAAGCCAATAGGTATATTGACTCCATTCAGTAGCCAAAGCTCCAGAAAGATCTAAAAACTGATCATCCACCCAGCCCGTGAAACCGTCATCAGTAATATTAAAGGCTGCCTGAGCCAAAAAATAA
>LPNX010571691.1:80923-103303 GCA_001517045.1 Pseudotsuga menziesii
TCAGCTGAGCATTGACCCCCTCATCACTAATACCCGCCGGAAAGTCAATCAAGATTTTTGCAATATCTGATTCAATAATAACTAACTCCTCCGAGTCACGAGACTTTTGATTCTTTTCCCAGCATTTTACCGCATCCTTTAGTAGTCGACGTTTTAGAACCAACATCCGCATAGGAGATAGATCACCATCCACCACCATATTCTGCCACGTCGATCTCACAAATAGCTCAAATGAATCCATAGCCATCCAAGTCGCATTAAATTTAAAAGGATATTGGATATGGTTACCCTCCATTTCCCACTAGAAAACAATCGGGAAATGATCAGATATCTTTGTCTGTACAACCCACGTTCTGTAGGAATGTACCTTCTCCAGAAACTGCATCCACAATGAATCGATCTAATCTCTTGCCAATACCAGCCGAGCCCCTCCGACCATTCTGCCAAGTAGGTCGCATGACAGATGGCTCCACATCCAACAGACCCGCACCCCGGAAAAGATTGAAAAAATAGTCTGCATCAGGATCCAGCCGAGCACTACCCCATGTTTCACAAGCAGATAAAGTAAAATTTAGATCACCTCCAATGATTAAGCCAGATTCCTTCAATAAACCACCATCACGGATATGATTCCAAAAAGGAATCCTGTTTTGATAAGGCCCATAACAATTCAGGATGTGTATCTCTCGAGCACCATTTAAGTGCCTGCCCTTCAAAATAATACCTGCAACTGATGTGTATACGTCAAAAACAGTTCGTTTAGGATTCCACGCAGACAGTAATCCCCCCGACAGCCCAGTAGCATCCACAGCACTCATATGCCAACTCCCCACCACCTTTGAAAAAACATCAATAGCCCGTTCAGAAGACACCATCGTCTCCTGAATCAATAAAATATCAAGTCGAATATTCTCACACACACGCCGGAGGGCTAGTAATTTTTGGGCACCCCCAACCCCACGAATATTCATAGAGAGAATAATCATGAGTAACCCCGTGCAAGGGCCTTCTGCTCTCTAAGGGCCCGTGGGAGATGAGAAGAGGGAGTAGTCAAATGAGGAGAATCAGATATTAACCCCTTCAGCTTTCTAGCACGTCTTGTCTTCAGTGGTGAGAATTCGGGGTCCAAACCCCCATGAATACTGCCTTTGGGATCATTGCGGGGCTCACCCTCCCCCCCGGAGGATGTTACAACCTCAATAGAAAGTTTACCACTAATGACCCTGCCACCCATATATACGGGGATTTCGGTCTTCTTGAGAATATCCCTGTAGGAAGGAATCACATCATCAATAGTAACAGACTCGATTGGCTGGGCAAAGGTCCCCACATGATCCTGAGATGACGAGTCCAATCCCTCACAACAGTCCTCCCTCCCCACCGGTGTATAGGAATCCCCCGAAGTAGATGAAGGAAAAGTTTCAACCGAAACCCTAGGGATAAACAGCTCGGCCAAGGAAGACGAAGGGACAGATTCCCGAGTACAATCCCCCTCCACCACCCCAGTGGTATCAGATAAAGAGACAAGTCCATCCTTAAATAAACCAGACTGTAAAATATACTTATCATTGAGCACCGAAACCTTCAATCTAAGAAACTCCTCCATAGTTAAAGACGCTACAAGAGTTGGAGAGTGTAATCTTAACTTACTAATCAATGTAATATCAGGACTGGAGAGAGTGGACAGGTCCATAGCCAATGCTACCTCATTCTCCTCGGTCAGTGTAGTCGCCGCTTCCATAGATGGTGTATCAGATAATAGCCCAGGGCATTCGTGCTGCTCAATAGGATGCCCAGAGCACTGTGCTTTAAGGTGTCCCACCTTATTGCAAGTCGAGCACCGAAACGGGAGACCCCAGTAATCCAACTCAATATCATATACAGACCCCCTCCATTCAATGGATAAATCCGCCACAAGACCCTGGGAGACATCAATTTCCACCAGTATCTTACTAGTTCTACGATCCAGACCCCCAAGAAGGGAAGGCTCCACATGTAAAAAACGTCCCAGATGGTTGCCAATAGCCGTAAATGCATCCAAATTCCACAGGAAGAGGGGACAGTTCACAATATGGACCCAAAGGTGGCGAATAACCAGGACCTCCTTTTCAGGGTTGAAAAGGTGACACCACTGCTTAAGCATCAGACTGCCCTTACCACATAGCCAATTTCTGGACAATATAGAATCTGAATCCTCCAGGCTCTTAAACAGAAAGCAGTACCACCCCCTAGGTAAGATATATACCTCGAGCATGTATGAAAGCACCGGTAACCAGTGTTCCTGTACAAAAGACTCAACATCACGTCTAGAACAAGACCAGTAACTGAACTTTCCAACCAAAGCCGCCAATGACATCGTGGTCATAGCGTCTAACCCAATATCATCCCCCAACATCATCCTCGGACCTCTTTTCTTCGGCTTCCAGGGCTTCACAACATTCCTCACACCAGCCTTCGTCTTCGATAAGATTTGTGGATGTGTACTAGCCTGACTGCTATCCCGTAGGGTGTATAGTTCAGCTGTTTGACAATCATCTATAATAGCCAAGATATCTCGCTCGGAAGTCTGTTCCAAAGGCACCAGTATATCGGGCGGTGTATCATCACATGGATAATAACTACATCTGCTCGATGCCCCAAGAACATTACTACCCCCAACACCAAATCTATGTCTCAAATCATCATCTGGGATAAAGAGCCCAGCATCCTTCCAAAGGATGTCATCGGTCGGATCCAAAAGACCTGTATAATCACCACCTGTCCCCATCATCAATAAACGGGGTCCAGCCACATTTAAGACCCAGCCACCCCAATAGAGAATTAAATAAGCCTCCCGACGGATCGTAGGCAGATAGTGCCACCTTATCAATAAGACCTGTCGAAGCAATAAATATACATCCCAGCAATAGTAACTCAATTCAATAGATGGGACGTCTAAAGTTGATCAAAACGACCTTCTTAAATGAAACAGGAGGACAGATCAATGACCACCAAGAAACGTAAAAGTCGATCTACCAACCGAGCCCATCCACATTAAAGTAGAATTCAAAAATGCATCTATGTAGAAACCAGGTGGTAAAAGAAAAATACCACAATGCATATACAATAGTAATACCATGAAGAGTAATACCTCTAAACACCTGAAACAAAAGGTCTCACCAAAAACAAGAAACGCAGGGCAAGTAGAAACAGACCTCCGCAACACCTCGAAACATCACCCAGCCTACAGGACAGTTCCGACAAACAAAGTAGGATAGAAGTCCGACACAGGTATAAATCTAAAATCCCCAGAAGGATGAAAATAAAAAACCCCAGCAAACCAGAGTAGCCGCCAGAATCAAGTCAGAGATAAATCCTGCAGACCAATAACATCCTACTACTATGTGGTCCAGTGGGATAATACCGGAACAGCAATATAGGAGATGTTAAAATAGCTTCATTACTACATGCATCCATGTAAGAACAGTAATAATGCTATTCAAAGTGTGACATCTCTCAAAGCAGGATTCACCCAGCAAACTCTCCCATATAACACCAACGATATACACAAGCATGTGCACACCTAAAAAAAAACCGTCCCGCCCGCACAGTAGCAACCGATCGAAGCCAATCCTCACAATATGGAGACGTAAGTAGTCAGTCCTCGCATAACCGAGAAGTATCCAGTAGGGCCATAGCCAGAAAACTGATCCACCTGCTAAACCATAACCAGTTTTGTCCGCCCGCTCCTGCTCTCCCCATTCAAATCCAATATTAAATATTTTAATTATTTAATAAGATGCCATGATTTATATATTCATTTCAACTATATATTTAGAAATGATTGATATATTAATTCAAAACATATTGATTAATTATAATTTAATGTAAAAATGTAAATGGTCTAATTTTATTTCATAAGATTTTTAATTTCCTTTTATTTCATACCATTTTTAATTTCCTTATAGATTATTTAATTAAATGTTGTGTACATTTTATATTAAATATGTTTTCAAAGTTCACATAGTGTGGTTTTTGTCTTTTTATTTATATTAAAAATGTGTTTTTTTATCATATAAATCTATTACTTTTTAATTTAGAAAATAATCATTAATTTCTTTTATAAAAATGTTAATATATAAATTTGTATAAAATTAAATTCACATTATAAATTTATAAGAAGATAAAATTGACATTATTAATTTAGTGAACATATAGTGACAGGTGTCTCTAACGGTGTAGACCAATAGAGTGCATTGTTACGACACTTTTTTGTGATGTCATGGGTTCAAACCTCGGAAAACCTGTGACCCATGATAGGGGGTTGTGTGGGTGAACCTAGAGATATAGTGGCAGTGGATGGGAATCGACCCTATGCCACACGAGTACAAAGCCCGCCTCAATTGTTGATTTCCCTAACAAATTAAAAAATATTAAGTAAATGGCAGTAAAAATATGTGACCATAATGAATTTTGTGTTTGACAATTAAAGATGAACATCAAATTTCAACATTGATTACTAATGGACCAAGGATTCCCTTATATGAATATTGTAAGAGCATACCTATATTAAACTTTCCTAGATTGAAATCAATGGGAAAAATATATAAAACACTTAATTATAAGACTCCCAACCCAAATCTCCATGGCATGAAGATCCATGAAGTTTAAGATAAAATTAGAGCAAATGTGGCCTTGGTAGGAACACTACTCCTATTTTGTACAATACAAGTGTCAAGGTATGTATCCATGTTTAAGCACATAGGGATCTTGAGAATGCAATGCTATGTGCTTGGAGGCTTCAAGGAAGATGTGCATGATGTAGATTGTATGAATCTAATCACTCAATTATTTGTAATTTATTTTGAAATGGCACAAGATTGTGTGGAGCAGTTGGACAAATTGGGGCATATGTAGGTAGTGGGAATGTGACAATGGATGATTTGATTCCTCATATGAACAAGGCTATACTAGACCCCTTGATTTAGAGTATAGGGTTTTTTAGCATTTGGGTAAAGCAAGACCCTTTTATGGTTTAATATCCTATTTGGAGACTAAATACAAAGATGATTGGAATTTAGTGATCATGTGTTCATTTTGTTTGATGTGGTTAAAAATGTGCTTTCATGGAGAACAATTGTTGGCACTTTATTGCAAATACTCAATTGAGTAGGATAATTGAAAATATTAGTTCACTCCTATTTTTGCAAGTCCAATGGTGTTTTGGATATTGGATTTTTTAATAGTTGGGGTTTTCTTCACTAATTTTCAATTTTCCACTTTTTATGTTTGTTTGATTTATTTTATCCATTTCTTGTCTTCTATATGAGATTTTTTTTTATGGTTGTCTTCCTTATTGTTTTTGACATATACTAAATTGTGCAACAATCAAAATTTGTAACAATGTAAGGTTGATTACAAGTAGGTAAATACAATATATTAGGTTGAGGTTGAGGTCAATGCTATCAACACACCCGGACATTTTACTATGAATTCATATAGTTGACTATCACACATAGCCATTTCAGATTTGAGCCGATATTAACATATACAAATACAAAATATCCTTACTCACTCTAGCAAGGACTAATTTAGGAAGCTTTGTAGTTGATATGCAAATGAGGTAAACCTAATCTTTCTTTATCATGTTGAAATGATACCATTGAAGATCCATCTTAACTCCAGATCTATCAAGCACCAAAAAAGATCAAATTTTTTTATCATGTAAAAATAATCTAGATACATATCATATCTATAGTATTTGTATTTGTGTAAAACATGTATTTTCTTTTACATTTCTATATATAAGAGTTTATATATTTGGTATACCTATATCAAATCTCTCTATTTCAAGAAAAAGAAATATTTTTATTTCATTTTGTAACTTTTTTGTAAATATACATAAATATTGTTATTTGTTATAAGTAATTTTTTAAAACCAAAATGTGAGTGCTATCTACATGACAAACTTTACTACATTGTATATGCACTATGCACCTTTCTACACTAGTGTAGTAACATGCAGCTATTCTTTCTGAATATAGTAATGTTAGTATAGTAATCTGCAGCTATAATAATGTTAGTGTAGTAACCTGCAGCTATAATAATACACTAATGTTAGTGTAGTAATCTGCAGCCATAATAATGTTAGTGTAGTAATGTGCAGCTATTCTTATTGCAGCTATTTTTAGTGTAGTAATCTGCAGCTATTCTTATTGCAGCTATTTTTAGTGTAGTAATCTGCAGCTATTCTTATTGATGATTTTTCATTATGAAATGTGTATATTACTCTTATTACGGATGAATTTGATCCAATAGTTCTGAATAATTAGCGTTCTTATGACATAGGAGGGTGGCGAATTAGTAAATTGACGTGGACCAATTAGAAGATGATATCTTCAATTGATTCAATCAAATTTGATGATTTTTTTAGTTAATACAGTGAATCCTTTGTCGAGATGGTTTATATCATATAAAATATATATTTTTCACTATTATGAGCTAAGATTACAAACAAAAAAAGTACGATACATGTAGTTCGCAAGAAATTAGATCCAGACTGTATTAGAGAATTCTCTTACTTCAGAATCTTCAATGCATACGGGGAAATTTTAGAGAATTCCCTTACTTCATAATCTTTAATGCATAAGGGTAATTTTTTCGTTAGTACAGTGGATCCTCCCTTAGTACCTAAGGGGCGGTTCAGAACCGCTAGAAAAGTATCTATTATAAAATTTACAGAGGCGGTTCAAAATTCCTCGTAGTCAAGGTGGTTCCAGATAAAGAGCTGAGAAATGTCATGAATCCAATCAAAAGTCTTCACTATAAATGTTTTCTCCACTCAACCATTTTGTTTTTCATGCTCCTGGGCGTATTGTTTATTCAATCATTTTGATACTAAATATGACATATAATGATATACATGTCTCTCTAGCTGTATATCTTACATCTAACATCCCTGCTTTTTTTAATGGAATCTTTCCATGGAGATAAGCTAATTTTCTCAACATACAAACACTAAAACCAGAGCAATGGCAATAGTTAAATCGAAAGATCATCGATGAGGCCAGTCTACAGAAGAAAACACCTATGAACAAGAGCCGAAATGTTCTTAATAGGCCAAACTAGTGTTAAGTAGCTTCTACTGAGGCCATACCAAACTAACCAGATGATGGTATCCTGCAAGATTCCTAATTCTCGGCCACCTCATCAGGTGCATCTGCATCTGTTTCAACGCAAACCAAGTTAGACAGAAATAAATCATATTGATGTCCATTAATGACCAAAGATTTTTATAGTAAAGGCAACATTGTTCTTCTGCTTATCTTAATAGCCCTCTACCCCTTCACCCATTTGTCTTGACTGGAGAGTTAGGGTATCTTCCCAATTATCTTTGAAAAAAGTAGATGGAGGCGGTTAAGAAAAATGAACGAGAGAAGACAATCAAGAGAAACCGACCTTCGCCCTCTGACGAAGATAATGATGGCCTTCGAGCTGGACATTGTTGATGAGGAGTAGGCTGTTGGAAAATAAATAGGTGAAAGTAACAAATATCTGGTTAGAAACCCTAAAGTACACTGTTTGGTAAATACTTGGTTCTCCCAAAAAGATACATGTTATGGTAAGATATAGAATTGAACAACTCCCAAACTGTTACCTGCAGCTTTGGTTGCAGTGTCTCTACAGTGCTATTAGGATCCTCGCCCTTGGGTGTTCCATGCTTTTCACATACAAATAATGATCACACTTGAACCGTAAGTTTCTCAACATTTGAATAATATTAGGAAGCATCTTATGCTGCTTCTTCAAATTCCTGGAAAATGCTTGTCATGATCAATACAGCTTACCTTTCCCAAAGCCCAATCAGCAGAGTCAAAGTAAGCTCTCTCGTTATCCTGAAGCAAGACATCAATCCATTTCATTATCTGGATGGCTATGATACAACCGTAATTGATGAAAACAGAATGAATTGCACTAATTAATGCTTCTTTGACAACTGTTGAAAACATAGAAAAATATCAAGAAAAGGCAGGGGTCATGCTACAGTGAAATCTACTACAATACTGCTTCCTTGGGCCTTACAAAATAAGGCCTATGTTCGAGACCTTGTCTGATTATGCCAACATGAATGCCTCATAAATAAATAAATAGATCGCTACCTTTGAAATCAGACGTCGTTTTGGTACAATTCCTCCATATTTCTTCTTGATCATTTCGTCCTGCTAGACAACCTTAATCAGTACAAAGGAAACTATTTATAGTTTGAAGCATGTGTCTACGGAGGACTGAAACAATCTTGCAAATTAAATTTGAATTTCTTCTACGTGAATCAAGATCTACTCTTGAATAAAACTGCACATATCTCCAAGCTGGAAATTGAACCCAAGAATAACAGCAACTACACCTCTTCTTGGGAAAATTGCCTGTGTTCCTCTTCAGACTGTTGAATCACCTCCATATTATTTCCTTCTTGATCCTTAAAACTAGAGAAAAGATCACATTGTTCTTTACCATTAATCTCCTTGGTGTCTGCCATGTTCTTGTTTTAATCAAACTAATTCTGCTCAAGAAAATATAACCCATGTCACGCAATTGAACATAATGTAGAGAACATTCAAAGTTTAAACCATTTTATCTTCAAAATCAAGCAAGTGTGATCCATAGACACCATAATGACAGTACTTCTTTGTTTTTTGCATCAAAAGACCACATGATGACACTTTGGTTCTAAAATAATGGCCCCAAAATTTATATGAATTTATCTTTCCCGCAGTATTTAAAGTTTTAAACTCTTTCCCGCCAGGTAAGAACATCACTCTTCACCCTTTTCAACCAATGGAAAACAAAACCATTTGACTATTTATCATACAAAATGAAAAATGGTAAAACTGCTAACCTACTTGCCCATCTGACTGGTACAAACATTAGTAAGTTCTAATATGCAATTGCACTCCAATCAGATTGAAAAGTGATCCAGTAAATCACAGTACAGAGATGTTAAACACATGAAACTGGTTTCACTTGCTTATCTACAGAACCCAGATTAAGGTCCAAAGAAAACAAAGAGGAAAGCTCATAATCAAATTAAAAAATCCGAAGGTGTTACATTTCAAAGTAGCAGTAGATGAAAGAAAGAGCAGACTACACTAGGTTTTTCTCAAATGAACTGTCACATTTCTTTACAATATGAATTATATTTTTAGTACAACTACAAAGTTATCAAAAATTGGAGAGTGAATCTAGCCTAAAACAAACTAATTTATAAAAAATAAATTTCCTCACACAAGGAGTATTAAAGTAACCTGGTACCAAAAAGAATATGCTAAATATAAAAACTTAAAAGGCATTGTTAATGCTCACCATTGATATAAACTTCTCCTAACTAATTGCAGTTCATGCAAACTTTGTGCATATCTTATGTCATTAACAATGCATGCACTAGATCTTCTCAGCTAATTTCCTGGATGTTATCTTCGGCGTAAAGATGTTTGTAATGCTGATGCAGCAATACTTTGATGGAAACCAGTATACAAAATGGGTGTTACTTTCTAAACCCCCTCCTTAATGATCATTTTGTATACATGTTTCCATGTTAGCAGATCCACTTAAGCATCTCACAAGAGTCGAATATATAAGAGATCTTATTACTGGGTGTGAAAAGATAAAGGGCAGGATCTTGTCTATATAACCCTTAATGTGCCTTGGTCTTTTCAAGTGTTTGTAGCAAGTCTCAGATTATAAACATGAGCTAAGCCCTTCATATTTGATGAGCTATTAAGGAGGAGCAAAGGAATAAGCTATTTGATGAAGAAGACAGTTTTGAACATGCCTTTGTAGTAAAGCAAAAGGGCAAAGGAATGCAAAGAATTGGTCACCAAAGAGACAAGAGAAGAAGCCAAAGAGCGGACAACTTCAAGCATAAAGGAGAGGAAACTTCAGCCCAGGTAACAAATGCAAGTGCTATTATTGTGGAAAATCTGGTCATTATGAGGATTGTAGGAATGAAGTATGAATTTTCTTATTCCAAACTTAAAGGGCATTCAAGCAAATATGATGAAAAGAATCCCAGTCGAAATAGTGATAATGAAGAAGAAAAGAGAGATTTCAGACTCTTTATTGAATATTCCTTCACTATTGACCAAAAATGTGCTTAAAAGGTATACTATGTAGAGTTCATGACACAAAAAAGAATGGTTTGCCTAATTGGATGATAATGAAAGTCAACAAGAGACAATTGCTTTAAGAGATGAAAAGGTACACATGGTCAACGGCCAGGGAACAAACCGTACCCTGATTATGATCATCTCAATGCTTGTCACACACCTTCCACATCTGGAAAGAATAAGAGAAACACCTACTCTTCCCCACCCCATCATTCTATTGGACAACACTTTAAACTGAAGAGCCCTGGACTCAAATGTAAGTGTTCAGTTACTCAGAAATCCAGCACCAAAGGTTTAAAATACTACGCAAGAATACAAGAATTGGCTAAAACACATGCTGACCAGCACTCCCCTGAAATTCAGGAACTTGTCTATCAAATTGAGTCACTGGGAAAATAAGAAAGAGAATTAAAGTGACCTGGAACTAGATGAGTCCCTACTCTTTTCCCTTACAGATCGCAAGACAACCAATGGCAAATGAGCAGTTTTCCAGTCTGTAATTACAATTTACAGCTGAATGGACCATCTGTATCTGTTTGTGGGAAACGTTAAGAGAGCAGAATTTTCAGATTCATGGAGATAAGATCCATGAACTCTTTCAAAATTCAAAGTGTTCATACAAACGGACAGATCCTCAGACAAGACCTCGATCTGAATGAGGCCACCTATCCATCCAGATATAATGAAAAGATGTTGGGTTCAATCCTTATCCATCTACAAATAATATAGCAGAATATCATGTGTGACATGGGTGGAAAGCCGACACGTAAAAATGGATACCATATCTGTAAATGTGATTTCATCCTTGATTTGTTAAGGAACCCTTGCTTTCTATACCAAATTCAACTTCAAACCCCAAACTCTGGCAATATGAGATAGGGAAAGCATCCAAGCCTAGACTGGGGATAAATCTAGACAGTGTAATGCTTCACTGTCTTCAAGAGAAGACAGCCATCAAAATGGACTTGGAAGAACTGAAGAGAATCTGTCTAGACCCTAACAACAAGATACAGGAAATCTTATTCAGGATTAAGGCCAAAAGAACCTTTTGGGAGCTACAATGGCAAAGATGAAAGACACATCTAACCCATTCTCAAAAGAATGAAATCAATCTCAGTTGATCCAATTTCACCCAATAATAGTATAAAAAAGGTCAGTTACCAGTGCCCATATGAGTTATGTGTCCTAACAGTCAGAAAATAATGAACTCTTTCTCTCTCATGACCGTAGCAAGAGAAATCAGGTTATTGTTTAACTTGCAGAAACTTATTGTCATGAAGATATGCAAATCCGCCAGCATTCCTAAATACGTAGGAAAATATATGGTATATTTTTGTAAAATTGCGAGCAGCCATATTTCAAAAAAGATGTTATATCTACATTTGGAAAGGACAATATCTTTCAACTGGGATCCCGAACCAGATTGGAAGACCTGCAAAAGATGTGTATGGCATGTAAATTCAACATTACAGCCATACAGTTCTTTTCTACTCTAATAAAAAAGCAACAAAAAAAAAGTTTGTTTCATTTCGTATGATGTGAGTACAACTGCACTTTGTTAATCAAATGTGATATTTGTTTTTGTGACAGAGAATGTTGATTGACTAAACACATATTATTGCTAACGTGAATTCTGTGTAATTTACCTTTCATGAGCAGGCTTGGTTACCTATGATAAGGCCAACAACTATTTGGCATAGTTGTCCAAATCTAACATAAACTTGTATGATCATTTAGGAGTGGATTATGTGAAGGGTATTTGTACTTCACATTCATAGGAAGAATTTTTGCATTTGCCAAAGACAAAACCTCTGTAAAATCATTGAATGAGGATCTTTTCATCACTAGTTTTTCTTATCAATTCAATTATCAAGATCAGGTAAAGAGCAAATGACAAGAACCAATCTGGATATCCCTACTGTTTTTACATACCAACTGGACATTTCTATTGAAGTCTGGCCATGTATTTGTACTGTACTAAAAGATTGCTGAGTTGAATCCATTTTTAAATAAATACGAATAACAATCTTAACAGCTCAAATCAGAAAAAAATAGCACCATATGTCAGTACAGGGCACAGAATAGCACCATATGTCAGTACACCAAAAATGCATAAGTACTCCTTATTTTGACCAATACCATGAAGCTCTCTCTGCATTAGAATCTAATTGCCTTCATGAACCAACATAAGAGGACATGAAGAGAAGAATGCCCAAATACAAAGAAAAAAGGAAAATAACAAGAGAAGGGAGGAGATCTAAGATAACCCACATGGAAATATCTTGCAGAATCCAGAAGTTGGTCCTTATCATTCAAAGGTCGTCTGATCTTCTCACTGCCACCATGAACTAGAACTAGAGTGCCATGTTTTATCGTTTCAATGGCTGTGTGCCTTCGTTATTTATGGGATGTCTTGGCTAACTATGGTTGAAATGCTTGCTGGTTAAGAGAAAACTCTTCATCTGAGCCAGGCATATACCGTTGAGAAATCCCATCCAAGAGGGAATATTACATGGCAAAAATGTAGAGGCCTATTGGGGTTAGGTAGAATTCATATCAGCTGGATGTAACTTTTTTTCCACAGGGAAGAAAGTCCCCTGAGGAATTTTAGCAGAATATGGGTATTCAACACCCTTATCCGGGGTATGGTATTGTTTATATTAAACCATTCCATTGCGCGCACAACGGGGTATCCGATTGGGAAGGAGATCGTTCGGAAGGTATATGCATCTTTCAATATTAATGTATATACATTTTTTTAATCAATTTCATACTATATTTGGTTACAGTTACTAATCCATTATCCTCCATTATCCCATTTTTTCAGGAGAAGAGAACGCTGATTAAGTAATCATACACTTTCAACAATCAATTCAACCAGAATTCCACTAAATTAATCAATTCCATGTTTTGGGTCTTCATTTTATTTTTGGTTTCTTATCTGGATGGAGGACCGATGTGATAGGCATCATGTTTACTTCCACCTTCGATCGTGCACATTATGCATGTCCTACTTGTTGAAGAAAAATTCTGAAGCATCTTCATATATCCATCGGCTTTATCTATACTTGTGTAAACATTTGCTGTAATTTTCTCATCTGATAGGCACTCGCACCAACCACTTCTACTGTTAATCTAGGTATAAGTATCCTTCCTTGTTAGGTGAAGTTGGCCATGCTCTATCACAAGAAATTTAAACCTAGAAAGGTTTTTTAAGCCTAGAAAGGTTTTAATGGCTTTATTGAATATCTCCATCCATGTTGACATGTCAATAGAGAAATTTACAAGGGAAAAAAGTTTTAAGAACCCTAACATAACATATTACAGAAATTTCTACATAAAAGTTGGAAATTGCCTTTTCTGGCAAGAAATAACATACCGCAATTTGAGATAGTTTTGCCCTACATGCCAACCTTGAAATGTATGCACTTTTGACTTTTGAAACATCACACATGTCTTCACTTCGTTCATATATATATATATATATATATATATATATATATATATTTATTTATTACGCCTTTTGAAACATTGCTTTGTTTTTGAAGGTGCTTTTGAACCATCACATATGTTTTCACTTCGTTTATGTTTATATATATTTATATATATATGACGCCTTTTGAAACATTGCTATGTTTTTGAATGTGAGCATTATACACTTACCTGCAAAACAAACTTTAAAGACTTTGTTAGATTGATGCATATATATGTACGTTCAATGGTTTTCTATGTGTGTATATATATATGTAAATGTGATGACAAACAGTTTTGTGAACGTCGAGGGAACAACATGGTACCAGAGACTAAGGAGACGAGGCCATCACATCCACCACCCTGCTTTGAATTCACATTTACAATCAACAACAACCACTTACAATTCAAAAATCCAAAGAGGCTACAATTTGAGTGATTGTGAATAGGTGGATTGAATGGATTGGAGGTTGTTGAGACAACTAAAACCCTTATAACATGTATGGTGGATTGGAGGTTGTCGAGACGAGTATAAAACCGCTTGCTTCTAGGTATGTATCCTTAGAATAACAACTAGAATTACATCATGGAATTTCGTTTATTCCTTATAGTATAATAAGTATGATGTTGTTGCTTAAAAAATATCATGAATTCATTTGCCTATGTTGTTTTTACTTGAAGAGTCTGTAAATTGAGAAGCAATTGATATGGGAGAATTTAATAATGTTTGAGTAAATTGAGGTCACCAGATTGAAGGTTGTGGAAATGAAGTGTTGTCTCGACAATCATTTGATAATTATTGACTTTGATATGAAGGATGTGAGGTTTACAAATAAGTGTATTATGAGTCCTTTTAGGAAGGCATACAAATAATTTTCTTTGATTGATGCACTAACTAAAATTAACAAAGGATTGATGAAGCAATTTGACTTTCCTCCCAACATAGTGCATTAAGATGAAAAGGGTATATTATGGTTAAAGAACAACAAAATATTGTGGTTGTTTTGAAGGGATAACATGGCCAACATTCGAGCAAGGATTCCCTCTAAGTCCTTCTCCAAGATCCTTGCTTCAGACACTCGATGACATGCAATGTCTCAACCTAATTATTCTCCAAAGATTAGACATGGAAAGCAAGGAACATGCACCATTTTGTAAATGTTTATATATGTATGGATATACATTTTTAAAGTAGATATAAATTAAGATCTCAAATGATATACAAATAGGTTATTTTCATGTCTATGAAGGAGCTCTTTCACTATAGCTCCTTCATATATATAATAGTGTAAATTTGTCTATTGCATTATCTAAAGATACTTATACTGCGATATTAGTGAATGTTAAAAAACTTCTATTATGATACTATGTTAGAAAACCTTGCTATTGTCTATAAGCATCTCCAAGAAGTTCCTTTCATTCATTGGGGTCGGTTTTCATTTACAAGTTATTGTATAGCAAGATCCTCATCATTGTTTACATGTTTGATTGAGCACTTAGAACTTTGGATGGCCATCTCAAAATGATAGTTGGTTGTCATTTGGAAGTCAAGTCATTTAAATTTTCTTAATAAACTCTTGTTGGCTCATTATGTTTTCATGATAGGTCAAAATGGGTTTGTGAACTTGGTTGGGGTATCAAGGTTAGCCTTGGGGTCTATGATTCAAGTGCATTTGGAAAAATCCATATTTATTTTACAGAATGTAAAGTCAACAAAATTGTGGGCATTAATGTAACTTGGTAATTGAGTCTTTTATTCTTCATCCCATTTTAGATGGTTAATTGTTCATGATGGATTGGTTGAAGGATGTCTTCCATGAGAGGTTGGAGATGAATAGATAAGCAATTTATATCAAAGAAGCAAGGAAACTGAAAGAATGGAGAAACTCTTTCAACAAACAAAGCATGGGTCAACTTTATCTCCCTAATTTTTAAGGGATGTGATCACAATTCGAAACAGTTTTTTGAGACCATAAAAATGTTTTAAAAATACAAGGGGGTTAGGCGAGAGGATCAACATTGCTCTTAATTAACATTTGGTTCTATTTCCTCTCTTCTATGGAGGTTTATTTTATTAAAAGGATCTCGAATGTCCTTTTGTTTTCTTTTCTCATATTGTTTTCAAGTCATTGAATTATCTCCTTAGATTTCTTTTGTTTACAAGGCTTGAAGGACTTGGGTTGGGGTTTGAGGAAATGAGTGTTCATCTTAAGAGGATCAAAGAATTAATTTATCATGACATAAGGATGATTAGAGAAAGCATGGGTGTGCTAATATTCTCTATTAGATAGAAATTTTATCTAGGTAAATTTTTCTTGAGTGTATGTGTTTTAAGATTAGAGTAAATATAGGACACAAGTCACTTTTTTTGAAGGAACAAAATATGTTACCCAATGTACATACTAGTTTACTCGATGTACATACTAGTTGCGACTACTTTTTGAAAAATATTTATCCCAAAGCCTTAGATAAGAGCAACATATAAAGTTGTAGGTTGCTTACAATGTTGCAAAGATGGGATCCCAATGTTAATCATATAAAGCTATTTAGGAAGGGAAAGTGTAAACTTTAAAACTCTACTAATAGTGCCATGAATAATTTTTAGTGGACAACTTAAAACATAATAGTCAAAAAAAAATTATAAGAAACCAAGGGTAAAGAGATCGATCCTTAATACATGGTGAATTTGAATGTTCAAGCTTATATGTTGAGACATTGAAATGGTGCTTAAAAAATATTAATAGATCCATTCATTGCATGGATATCTCCTCACCACTTGCTCACATCCCTTAGGAATCAAAACTACATACTTGAAATTATTGTACTCATTGCACTATTATGAGGAATGTTACAAATATATATAGGCATGGGTTTTTGGACATTATAGTCATTTATCCATTGAACTTGATAAAGAATGCATTGTTATCTAAGTACTTCAATCAAAACTCTTTGAACGGGTAATTTGAGATTCGGCTTGGTTGTTAGCCATTATTTGCTTGACACAACATAACTAAACCAACCATGTTGTTACTTGATAACTATCAGGTTGGTTGTTAGGTTTATTTCTTTTTAAGCTTAACGTCATTTAAGAATCACCAAAGTATTAGATTTCTCCTACATTAAAGATGATATGTGTGCAATGATTATTGATGCCCCTACTTTATTGTTTTTACATTTTGGCATTTCTCATTCAACAATTTTTTTTTCATTTTCATTTCCATTACAAAATAAAAAACTTTTTTTTTCTATAATCTCAATAATTAAATTAACATATATTTGTTTTAATGATAAATTAGTATGAAGATTTTTGAAATCAAAGAACAAGTTGCTTATAACAATTGACCCAGATTCAAAGCCTTGATTCTTGTATTAAACAACATTTGTTTGTTGGTATGTTGATTTCTTAGAAAGAGACCAAAATAAACACATTATATCCGTGCTAATGACCAATCTTGGAAAGAACATGCCACATTCATTTATGAAAACAAAAAAAGCCAAAAGTAAAATTCCACATACCTATATAGATTACTACATTGGATATGTTAATTGTCGTTAATCAAGTTTACCTACAAATTGGTGAAAATCACAAATATTTAATAGCTCCAAAATACAATAGTTACACAAATCTAAACATTTCACTTGGTTGGTAGTTTCATACATATATTCAACCCCAACATGGTTTTTAATGTGGTAATTTTTTTGTATAAAATGATATTTCGGTAGGTTGATGATTTCTAGAAAATTGTGAAGGGAAAATGTTAGAACATCATACCACCTAGTACCATAGTCACATACCACTTAGGACCATAGTCTCATTCATTTTCATGTGGGTTTCTTAGTCCAAACATTGGCTATGTTGGCTTCCTAAGATAATTGGGGGTTTTTTACCAATATTAAATGCACCCAGTGCCCACATTTTGATCATTCGGGAGCATGAGCACCCTCATTAATGACAGTTTGGTCCTTCGGGTGCTCCCACTCCTTAAAATGGGGAATTGGTTTGACCAAGGGCACCCATGCATTGTATTTGAGTGTCTTTTGTTGTTTTGGACCATTTATTGTTGCGTAGAGCCTCTCTAGCACGCCTAGCCTACCCTTATATTATGACCAAGCATGCTTCCCCAACATTCACATGGCCATTCATGATTGTTTGACGTGGTTTGGAATCTTATTGGTCCACCTAGGGGGTTTTGAGGTCCAATCTAATCCTGCCAAATGTATGCCACCAATTTTCCTCCAAAGTATAACGATATCCTACTATAATATAATCATGTTCCAGACATATTTACATGTTGGAATGTAATAGAAAACTCGGTTATTGGCACCATTTTTGTGTGTTAATATTATTGTTTCAGCATACGCATTGTCAAATTCTTTTGTTGTGAGGATTCTCTTAGATCCTAGATATTGATTTGAATCAAGAATTTCACATGGTATCATATCTCTTTGAAGCTGTATATCGAATTCAAAGAGTTCATAGGGTTCGAGTTGCATTGCAGGTTGTTCAGTAGATCTTTGTCACTCAGTGCGCATCAGCAAATGGAGCAGTTTCATGTCACTTTGCTCACTCCATTCAATTACTTTGAGTGGAAGGCTTAAATGGTGATCCATATGAGATCGAAATGTCTCTACAGAGTAACCATGGTGATAGAAAACGAGCCAAACTTTATTGTTGAGAAGTCCAATTTTTTCAACAGATTGAATGAAGCGATTAGGATGCTTTGTCTCAGTATTTCAAGGGATCTCTTGTTTCATGTAGACGATCTTACAACACCAAATGAATTTTGGCTCAATATCGAGTCACTGTTTGGGAAGACTCACGAGTTGAGAGGCCACCAACTAAAAAATGAGTTGATCACTTTGTATCCAACTCACTTTTAAATGATCCAAGATTTATTCACCAAGTTTAAATCCTTTGTACTTAAACTGAAACAATGTGGCATCGAAAGGAAGGAAGAGCAGTTGATCTTGTCCATACTTTCAAAGCTAGGAACTCAATATTCATTGTTTATTTCGACAATCCTCTTAGGCAAGTTGACAGTTCGAAATTGGAGAATGTCAGCTTTGGAAGACTTCATGGAGTCTTTGAATCAAGAACAAGATAATTTGGTTCAAATGGGTACCATCAAATCCACCAAGGATCAAGCCCTTGCTAAATGGGTTTTGAATCAAGCAAAGGGAAAGAGAAATCCCAAGGATTCGAAGCAACAAGAGAAGAAGAAACAAGAGAATCCCAAATCGTCTGATGGGGATTCGAATCCTAGTAATGACAAAGGAAAGACGCAAGAGAAGACCAAATGCATGACTTATTGTCACAAAGGTTGGAATCCAGAGAGTGCATACATGAAGAAAACCATTGACATGATGGTGCAACTCCTTGAGAAGAACAACATTCCTCTTCCATATGGCACAAGGAAGAAAGAGGGAGGTTCAAATTCTGAAAACAAGGAGACATGTCATGCACTGGTTGTTGGATCTTCCTACTCTTCCAACTTCCTCAAAAATTTAGGTTCCTCAAGGAACATGTCTTCCACATAAGACTCCTTCGTGGCCCTACATCCATATGTGGTCCATCCATCCTCATGGGTGATGACTCTGAGATACCAATCAAAGGGATTGGCAGGATCGACCTTGACAATGGGTACTTCAACAATGTGTTGTTTGTTCCTGATCTTACAGAAAACCTACTCTTTGTCTATCAAATGACACATACAGGTTCAGCCAAGAGAGTTATATTCACTCAAGAAGATGTGGAAATATCAATAATTTCTGCAGGCAAATTTGTTGCAGTGGGCATTGGAGATCATGAGTCAAGAATGTACAAGTTTTCACACTTTCTTCCTTACTCCTTAGGGAATGTGCTCCTATCACATGCCAGTGAGACCAGAAAGATATGGCATGAGAGGTTTGGACACCTCAACTATAGATATCCTTAAGCTTTGAGCAAAGAAAACATGGTTAAAGGACTTCCAAGCATCAAGTTTTCCAAAGGAACATCTAAGGGACACATTGTTAGCAAGCATGCAGAGTGTAAGTATGACAAGGGAAAGGAAAAAAGGGTTGTACAAGTGCTTGAATTGATCCATTCAGATCTGATAGGACCTCTTCCCACACCCTCCTATGGAAACTCAAGGTATGTCTTAACATTCATAGATGATTTCTCAAGGTATTGTTGGGTGTATTTTCTCAAACAAAAATCTGAAGTGTTTGAGATCTTCAAAATTTTCAAAGCTTTGGCTGAGAACTTGAGTGGGAAGAAGATCAAAGTATTAAGGATTATTAATGGAAAGGAATGTGTCAATAAGAACATACAGTGGTTATGTGAAGAGAATTTCATTTAAATGCAACATTATGTGCCTTACACACCACAACAAAATAGTGTGGCAGAGTGTAAGAATAGAGCATTGAAGGACATGGGCACATGCATGTTGGAGGATAAGTCTTTGTCTCCTGAGATATGGGATGAAGCCATCAATTGTGTTGCATATGTTCAAACTTAGTGTTCCACACAAAGCATTGGAACAGAAAACTCCATTTGAGGCTTGGAGTGGTCAAAATCCCAATATTTCTCATTTCAAGATTTTTGGCTCAAAGGCTTGGGCTAGAATTCCTCCTGAGAAGAGAAAAGGCTTGCACCCTCAACGAAAGGAGTCCATAATGGTTGGATATGATGACTATGCAAAGGGATACAAGCTATTTGATCCCTCATATCATAAAAATTTTATTGAGAGAAGTGTACAGCTTGAAGAAGAACCCATGCAAGAGATCGAACTAGTAGAGGGGGGTTGCTCACACCTTCCACTCAATGATGATGTAAGTGATGTTTCTAACTATGATTTTTTTGAGTATTATATGGAGGATGAAGATGATGAAATAAATGCATATAATTAATCTCCTATAAGGATAAAATGGGCTGAGAAAACCATACAAGCAGCTGGTGATCTTGCAGGAGATCCACTAGACACTAGGAAGACTAGATCTCAGTTTCACAATGCTCTCTCCACGTGAAATTTGAATATTCCAGAGAGGTGTTTTATGATGGTTGTATCTGATCCACGGTCATATGAAGAAGCATCACATGACCCAAGATGCAAAACAACCATGCAAGAAGAGTTCAAGTCTTTGTAAGACAATGAAACTTAGGAGTTGGTTCCTCTACCTTCCAAGAGGGAACTAGTGCAATGTAAGTGGGTTTATAGTACCAAGATGTCTATTGATGGTTATGATATCAAGTATAAGGCCAGGTTGGTTTCCAAAGGCTTCTCTCAATTCCATGGAGTGGACTATACAGAGACATTTGCACTAGTTGTAAAGATGCACTCTATCATGATAGTTTTGGCCATTGCCGCATCTAAGCGATGGCAGGTGCACCATATGGATGTGAAGAGTGTTTTTCTTCATGGTGACCTTCATGAGGAGATTTATATGCAGCAGCATTAAGGTTTCATTCATTATCCTTCTATTGTTTACAGGTTGAAGAAGTCTGTCTATGGCCTCAAGCAAGCCCCCAGGGCTTGGTATGCCAAGATGGACAACTTTCTTCTCTCACAAGGCTTTGAAAGATGCAAATCTGATTCTAATTTCTATTTGCAGCATTTATATGACTCTATTCAGATCATAATAATGTATGTTGATGATATTTTGATCATTGGAGGTCTCATTGCTGATATAGGCTCAATTAAGTTTTAATTGCATAATGTGTTTTCTATCACTGGCCTTGGATTATTGAAATAATTTATTGGCTTGGAGATTGAGAAATACGATGCAGGTAATAAGGTTAGCCAATCAAATTATGCTTCAGACTTGTTATTAAATTTCAAAATGGTTGAATGTAAAGAATCCAAGTGCCCCTTTCTTTCAAGAGCAAAACTAGGTGATTTTGGCTCATCTCCATTGGTGGACAGCTCGTTGTGTAGGCAACTAGTTGGGAGCTTGTTGTATCTCACACACTCTCGACTTGATCTGGATTATTTAGTAGGTGTTTTTGCAATATATATGCAAGAGCCTCATGAGACCCATTGGAACGCTTCTAAAAGGATTTTGCATTATGTGCAAGGAACCAAACACTTCGGGATACACTATGCTACTAGTTCTCCACTAGAACTAGTTGTATTTACTGATTCGGATTGGGCTAAAGATTCCACTGACAGGAAATCCACTTCAAGTTATGTATTCATGCTTGTACATGGAACCATATGTTGGTCAAGTAAGAAACAACACATTATATACCTTTCACCAGCCGAGGCTGAGTACAGAGGAGCAGTGAATGTAGCTGCACAATGTGTGTGGTTGCAAGGCATTCTTAGAGAACTTGGTTTTGAATTTGATTCACCCACTATCATTTGGTGTGATAATCAAAGTGAAATCAAAATATACATATATCTAGTACAAAGACAGAGGACCAAGCACATTGAGATTCACATGCACTACATCAAGAGCTTGGTGCATGAGCAAGTGATATCATTGCAGTTTTTCTCATCTGCAAAGAAAACTGCTGACATCTTCACTAAGAGCTTCACAAAGAAGACATTCACCTACCTGAGATAACTTCTTGGAGTGGGTGACACATGGTGATGACTGATATTTACTTTCATATTTTCCTCCATGTCCATTTTAGAGGGGAGGTTGTATTCCAATGTGTTTTCTTTCTTACCTTGGTTATATGGACAAATAAAATTTGTAAGAGGTGGCTTGAGCCTTAGTTGTCAAGGCCTCAACTTTTATGTGGTTACACTAAGTTAGGATTAAGCGGGGGGGGGGGGGGGGG
>LPNX010571691.1:110808-168145 GCA_001517045.1 Pseudotsuga menziesii
GGAGAAGTGCCATTTGGGTTGATAACAGATGCCCCCTAATGTGTGAGATCAAAGGGAAGCGATGGCCGAAATACATTATAATCATTGTCTTTGGAGAACTCAGAAGTCCAATGGAGCAGAGGTAGTACCTGAAACAAATACATAATAATGTCATATACAAAGTCATATCTGAGGATTCTATGTTCAATATACTGGAACACTAGCTTCTTTCAATATTTGAGTACATCATATAGTACGGGTACTAGACCACATATATTACAAAGGTGGAGCGAAGCCACAATATACAATAATGATGAGTCTTCAAAGATCTGGAAGTTGTGTAAATAAATACAACATAGTCTTGCATAAATTAGTCCATATATAGGAAACTAAGGTCTTCATAAACAATCCCAAAGAACCAGTACAATCCAAGCCATGTGAATAGATGTTATTGAAGTCTAACATGGAGCGGATTCAACAGTTTGTCAATCAATAGGTGATAATTAACAACTGAAGCAAAGGAGTTCACCCATAATGAAAGTGAATCCTGAGGTACGATCGTCAAAAACTCTAGGTCTTTGACGTCAGAAAGTGTTCATGCGGAACCATACTGTGATAAGGAAGGTAATAGATCCTCCAATGGATCATAGGAGTGACTAGGAACTGGGTAAAGGAAGGGAGACACAAGTGATAACAGATACGACAATGATGGGATCAGGATATAGATCAGACATTGAGTTAAGTCCTTGAACAGTAAGCACGACACAGAGATGACCCAAGGCAGCTTTTAAATTTATAGATAGAACAACTAGACTTATATGTCATGTAGGAGACATGATCAAATTCCTCGGGTAATACTGACTAGAGGAGGAGTAAAAAAAACTCGAAGTAATAGCTGCACCAAAAGTGAACACTGAGACATGAGTATCGAAAAAAAGAGAGGGTGTTATGTTCAAGGATGACATGCTGCCACTAACTGAAAACCAAAAGAAAACTTCTTCCTTACCTTCCCTGTTAAATTTTAACAAGTCCAGGAAAGTCAACTCAGATCTCTCTTCATTTTTTAACAAGCTTGAAGAGAAGAGGGAATAATGCTTGATAATGTCACTGATTCGTGGATTTTATGAGCCCGAACTAGTACATGCTCAGTTGGCATTTTCACATTTAGAGAGTCTGAAAACTCCAAAGAAGACTCCAAGGGGGTCCTTTTTCGTCCAATTTAGTCTCCTGAGGCCAGAAAAGTATAAAACATACCACAGAAGAACTCTCTTAACTTCAGTAGAAGAAAAGGTGAACCATTTTTGTACTTAGCACGAAGGTCCAAAAAAGGTTAAATTACCACCTACCTAACGCTCCTTCAAGAGCAGCATATAGCTTGAGTTTTACGAGTGTGAAGGAAAGCAAGATCACTCAAAAAGATCCATTTGAGTACGAGAAATGGGGCTTACAACAATAAACTCGATGATTTGTTCTTTAGTGTTTAATGAGCATGACAAAGACATAAATTACACTCGAAATCTTTTTCATGTTTAGGTCCAGAGCACAAAAAAGAGAAAACTAAGCTCATACCGGGTGTTCCTTTTCCGTAAATTTAGTCCCTCAGGTCCGAAAAAGTGATAAACCTATGCCTGAGAATACTCTTCTCAATTCCGTAGAAAAGAGAGTGATCCTTTCTCGTATTATTCTGCATGGTCTGAGAAAGAGATAACCTACCACCAATGCAGATGCCCATTCACATATTCTTAACGAGCTTGAACGGACAAGTTAACTCGGTAGTCAAGTCTATTTTGAGGAGTCAGACCTGGGCCTAAAGAAACTCCATAAGGGCAGGGAGTCCTATAAAGGGATAGCTTGTAAAAAGAGACCAAAATGAGGCTCCATTTGGCGTGAAAAATAGCTAAAAAGATTCCCCTGTACCTAAGACAATTGCAGCATAAGTATCAAAAGACAACATAGGTTCTAAATGAGGATACTCATGAGAGGAAAGCCCTATCCACGGAAGAACGATGGTAAAGACAAGGAGCTAATGGTTAACAATACCATAGTTCGTGGCAAAAATGTTGATTGCTAAGTTTAAGATGGAGTAGGTATAGATGCAAAATGCATGTGACATAACAAAAAACCATCCTATATGAGCAAAAAACACCTTGGAAACAATGATAAACCTGTCACAAGGCAAAAAGATATGGTATTAGTTTGATGAATTATGAACTATAGGGAAAAAACCCACTTGAGAAATAATATTTCTATAAATAGTTCAAAAACATAAATAAAACTCACCATTTAGATTTTTAGCCATAAAAAACAAGTTTTCACCTCTACCTTCAATTGCTTGGTGTGGACAATCCGGTGGACCAATTCCAAAGCCGCAAGTGTCAGGTAAGACTACACCCCAAGCTCTTCAATTTGATCCTAGCAAATTTCGAAATTGAGCCCAAATTTTATATTTTTGAGCACCCTCAACAAAGGAACGTTGTGTACGCGGGTTCGCTATATTGAAACTCGCGTGCACGCATTCTGTACGCTAGTTGCCCTGAAAGACAGTCGCGTACAGTAGGCGACATGCCTTACTAGACAGTCACGTACGCTACGTGAGGTGAACAAGAAGCATATAGGGTCAAATTTTGAAATTTTACATGAAACTAAAGGTTTGCAATGCTTGTTTTACTAGGTTTGAAGATGGTACTTGAGTGGAGGGAGCGCGAACATGAAGATATGGATCAAGAAGCACTCCAAGATGCCCCCACCGTGAATGTTTTACGTTCAAGTGGGTTGTTAAATTTTTTATGTACATCACCTATGCAGGCCAATGTCCACCTCTTAGAGTTCATGATAAATTATTGGGATCATGATTTGGGCATGTTTGACCTTCAAGGTGAGTCCTTGGAGATTGCTTCGGAGGATATCTATTTAATTGTCGGTCTATCACGACGGGGGGCTCCAGTAAACTTGGAAGGCACTGGCAGAGGCAGTGACCCTCTAAGTGTCCAGAACTACATTGACATATACTGTGCACCAGGCACAAAAAAGAAAGGGAGTTGCATCCCTATTGTACACATACATGATCTTCCTCTACATGTATATACAAGTACCATAGTGAGTGTTGCGGGATCATCTTCTCTTCACCTCGCTACACGAAACCAAATGAGACTAGAAGTGGATTGTATGCAGGGGGGCCTATATGATTGGTGCTCGGGAGTGATCCTGATTATGAAGAAACAACTCTCTGACTACAAGAGAGGAAGGAGAAAGAATTTTGGATATTCTAGCATACTAGTAGCCTTCTTCTTTGAGAGAGTGTCGAGATTGATCCCTGCAGTACCTTTACCAGTTCGTTCTCCTCGTTATCCTAGGCTGAGTAGATGTGGAGATATCTTCCTCCGCCAGGGAGGTGGTGGCTCAATGCAGAGTGTATATGATGATGACTTCTACTTTTGGTGGGAGCGACAATTGCCAGCATTGGAGCAGTTTCCATATGCTAGAATGGATTTTCGTGGTGACCCAGACCTCGTCCTCCCTCCAGGAGGAGCATGGGGAGAGTTAGGTAATTTTTTATTTTCAAATTTTAAAATTTTTTATGAATTTTAAATATAGAGATATATACATATGTATAAGAGTTCTAATCTTATAAACATCTCAAAATGCAGATATTGGACCAGTCCGCCCTAAAGGGTATCCACGCATGTATGTGCGTCCTGTCCTGGGAGAGGACCAGGGGCTAATTAGGGTTCTTGAGGGGAAGTTGGCTAGGCTTGCCCAGAGAGTACCCACCTTATGGATTGAACACATCCCAGCCATCATGCAAGAGTTTGTGGTTGGAGTACCACCTGTCTGGATACACCTTTTGAGGCGAGTAGCCAGAGTAGTATTGGTATACATAGATGTTGTTGAGGCTACTGAAGCTGAAGAGGCTGAAGAAGCCAGAGTACAGGGAGACTGGGGGGACCAGGGTGTTCCATCTTAGATCTAGGGCATTTGATGGACTTTGATCCATATTTTGTATATTATACAGTTATGACTGGATCTGAGGATCATAAACTCAACCTATCTATGGATATATATTCACATATATATATATATATATATATATATATTGTCGGTTTATTTACAAATGTTTTTTTATGTGTATGATGTATATTTTTATGAAAAATGTGTTAAATGCCAATCCAAGATGTAATTAGTGTATGCATCTGTTAATGAATTTTGATTCCTTGGAATATGATTGAATGTAATGAATTCAAAATTTCTTTCCAATAACCTAACTTGCATAAACTGATGTAATAGAATAGGGTTCCGCACCTGATAAGCACGAAAAGCTGGGAAACCACCAGTTGAGAGTCCAGTCGGACTTCCAGCTGAGTGATACCACATGATGAAGCGTCCCATAGAAGCTCAATTATAGCCCTATACTCAGCGACATTATTAGATGCAAGACCTAAGTAAGCGCCTCATGAGGCAACTAACTGTCCTGAGGGAGAATAAATGACCCATGCAGCTGAAGCTAGATTACAAGTGTGGAAACTGGCGCCATCAGTGAAACCTACGAACCTATCCGAAGACATCTGAAACAACCAACAGATGGTATAAAAAACAGAAATCAACGAACTAGTGTACATAAAAAATACATACAATAAAATACAAGAAAAAGTGCTAAGCTTCAGCATAGTACTTTTTCAGGTAGAGCCCATTTCTAGGCTCAGGCAGCTTATTCCCATCAAAATCAATTAATTCATATGTGCCCTTCTTTAATACCTTCGACACGACATAAGGTCCTAACCACATAGACCTAAAATTTCCTGCCCCCAGTGGTTCTTTGTCTTGGTCCCAGAGCAAAACAAGTTCCCCCTCAGAGAAATTCGAGGCTTGACCTATTTATCATATTGGCTTTTGACCCTATTTTTGTGAGCTTGGTTTGTTGTCAATGCATCTCTACGCTATTCATCAAGATGTTCTAAATGTACTAAACGTTCTTCAAGCTCAGTCGTATCTGGTAACACATGAATAACAATTTTCAAAGACGGGATTTCACATTCAATCGGGGTAACGGCTTCCACTCCATGGACGAGTTGGAAGGGGGAGAAACCCGTAGCATTTTTTACATTAGTTCGATACGCCCAAAGAGTAGGGTATAGCATGATATGCCAATTTGAACAACCTGCATTAATAGTACATTTGAGGATAGTTTTCAAAGTTTTATTAATAGCCTCGACCTGACCATTAGCTTGAGGATAGAAAGAGGATGAATGTTCTTGTCTGAATCCTAGCATAGTGGTCAGTTCTGTCATCATGCTATTTTGAAAATGACTTCCATGGTTAGTGACAATCACCTTGGGTATACCAAACCATGCTATAATTTGATTGAACACGAAAAAAGTTTTGGTTTCCCCGTCAGCTTTAAAGGTGGGCATTGCCTCTGCCCATTTCGTAAAATAGTCCACATCGACAATGATGTATTTGTGCCCCCCAGCCGAGGCTGGGTTACACGTCACGTAATCAATCCCCCACTTCATGAGGGGGCCCACCGAGACAACGGAAAATAACGAAGCGGGATGTGACCGCATCTTCCTAGTGTAAAGCTGACAAGGATGACAACACTTCACAACTTCCACACAATCGTTAAAGATCATGGGCCAGAAATAACCGGCATGTATTATCTTCTGGGTCATTTCTAACCCAGATAAATGACCCCCACATGCTCCACTGTGGGTGTCATTCAGGACAATTTCTGCTTCCTTGTGGGTCAAACATTAACGCAAAATGGAATCTACCCCTCTATGATATAGAGTATCTCCTATAATGAGGTAGTTCTTGGCATGAAGGCATAGTTTACATCGTTCTTCCCTCGAGAAAGCTGTAGGATACTTCAAAGTCTGGAGATAGATAAGTATATCTCCATACTAGGGATCAGAGGTGGAAATCAAAAACATGTGCTCATATGGGAATGAGTCTTCTTCAATAGCTACATCCTCTTCCGTTGGAAATTCTGCTATAAGCTCAGCAAAAACTAAGGATTTTTTAGAATTGGTGGACTGAAAATCCAAGTCAAACTCTTGGAGAATAACTATCCATTTGTTGAATTTTCCTCCAACAATCCGTCGGGACAAAACATACTGAAAAGGATTAACATCTGCCACTACTGTTGTAGTCCTTAGTAGGATGTAGTGACGTAACCTCTGAACAGCATAAACAGCTGCTAAAGCCAACTTCTCAACAAGGGAGTACCTTAGTTCAGGTTCAGCTAAAGCACGGCTGAGATAGTAAATGGCATGCTCTTGGAGACTATCGTCCTCTTAGACTAGGACCACCCCTATGGTCGACTCAAACATGGCCAAATACAATATAAAATCCCTAGAGTAATCTGGCAGACGCAATAAAGGAGCCGACAACAAAGCTTTTTTCAATGCCTCGAAAGTGAGTTGTGCAGTTTCATCCCATACAAATGGGGTGTCCTGTTTTAGCAAGCGCATGAAACCCTTGGTAATCTTGGCATAGTTTACAATGAAACGTCAAAGAAAACTGGACTTTCCCTGCAGGCTCTGAAGTTTCCTGATAGAACGAGGAGGAGGCAGATTTCCAATGGCCTCAACTTTTAATAGATCCACTTGAATACCTCTATTAGAAACAATGAATTCGAGCAGTCTCCCTGACTCAACACAGAACACACACTTGTGGGGATTCAAGCGAATTTTATAGTATCTGCATCGTTCAAATATCAAACGAAGGTGATCTGGATGGTCAATCCTCTTACGAGAATGTGCAGGCAGATCATCAAGGTAAGGTTCAACAATGGCTTTGATATCATGGAAGGCAAAATTCATTGCCCGCTGAAAGGTTGCCCCTGCATTTTTCAATCCAAAGGGCATTTTTTTGTACGTGAAGGTACCCCAAGGACAAATAAAAGCAGTTTTATGTTGGTCTTCTGGTTTTATTTGAATTTGATTATATCTGGAGAAGCCATCCATAAACAATAAAACTTCACTTCCCACGTAAGCATCAATAATTTGGTCTATAAATGGCGTGGGATAGTTGTCCTTGGGACAGGATTTGTTCAAGTCTCTAAAGTTAGTACATACGCATATGGTCCCTTGCTTCTTATCAATAGGAACAGGGTTAGATACCCATTCTGTCAGAGCTATGGGATAAATAAAACCGGCTTTCAGCAGTTTTTCCACTTCAGCCTTCACTGTCGCCGCTTTACGCGGGTTAACAGGTCTTAACTTTTGCTGAACAAGTTTAGCGTCAGGGTATGTTCGAATCTTGTGCTCGACTATAGATGGATCAATGCCTGGCACCTCCTCATATGACCAGGCAAAAACGTCGCGGAATTCCTTAAATAAGGACGTATAGATCGCAATCTCCTCAAGAGCAGTTTGCGCCGATATGTATATTTTCCACGACGTCAGGATTTGCAGAGATGTTGATAGGGATGGTAGCAGAAATATTTGCCATATTCCCCTCAGCAAACATTCCTTCCCTTGTTAAGGGATTGATGGGTGTATCAACATCATCTGCCAGTCTCATATGAAACTCCTGATTCTCTATCCTGTTTAGCTCTGGAAGAAAATAGGATCAATGATGAAGATCTTCACAAATCTTATCGCATCCACACATGGCTTCCAGAATGGCTTCATCAGAAGGAAAAACCATATCTAAGCAGTCTACAAAATACAAAGAGTTTTATTCCCAAGCAGGTAGATAGGATTCTTCCAGTTCCTCTGAGACTGTGAGAGGGATTGGAATGGGATCAACAGTGGTTTGGGTGATAGCTTGGTAAGCCACTTCCACTGCCGATAGGGGTACTTCAGGTTCATGGTGGGTAGGGAGGACCTAAGGATCAGTCATATCGACAACCGTAGCAATGGACTTTCCCACACTAGTAGAACCTATATAATTAATAGGAGCTGGAAGATCGAATGTGCCCATCAATGATGCGTACATTCCAGCCCCTAAGCTCTATGTAGCAGGTTTGACCTGATCAACCAATGGCACATCGGACTCATTAGACTCCATGCGGCCTTTTCGAGTAAAATCGAGTTGGTCAATAGTAACCAACTTCCCTTCGTGTGGAAACACTACCACCCGAAAGACAGTCGATGCAATAGCAGACATGGCATAAGTCCAGCTTCTTCCCAAAAGCAAATGATAGTCCAAAGGTGCATCAATCACCTCCACTTCAACAGAAATCGCTTTCCCTGCGAGCTTAATTTCAAAATCCAATAGGATACCATGTGGACGGAATGACCTTCCATCGAAAGCAGTAAGCAAAGTGTTTGATGGGACCAGCTCTTGGGATCCAAGAGCTTTCCAACATGACAAGGACATAACACATGTAGAAGCACCCTCATCAACAACTGCCCTTCCAATGGTCTTTCCACCATGGATGACATCTATTGATAAGGCTACATGGTAAGGTAGGCAAATTTTGACATCAGACAAGTGAAATTTCGCCATGAGACTCAATGAGTCCATACTGCCTAAGGCTGTTAAGAGTGCATCCCACTGGGTGGGACAACTCTGTAACGCCTCTAAAGCCCACATTGCACAAGGTGTCTGGGATAAGTCTTCAACCATGGAGTAGTTTGAAGCAGCCCTAGCATTAGGGTTATGCAAGGTCTTCTTAAAGACACCTTTCGGTATCTTAGGCATAGTTTCAGCAAGTTTCTCGATCGTGAGAGGGTTAGAAGTTTCACCTATAGACTTACCCTTCTCAGAGGTCTCTTTCTCATAGTTCTTATTCCTTTTCTGTAACAAAGTTGAAGATCAAACCATGTTGATATAGTTGGGGTCAGGGGCATTTGGGGTGCCCCCTGCTGCATTCGAAGCTGAAGCAGAATTCTGCCCTTAGGGAAACAGATCCTTTAGGACAGTCGGTTGTTGAGATTTTAACAGCTTCTGGGCTTGTTCCATAAGGGGACAAATATGGGTGAGGTGATTCTCATGGCACAACTTACATGGGAATTTCACCTTTTTCTTTTCTTTCTTGCCCCCATTAGCACTATTTGCGGGTTTCTGCTTGTTTTGATTTCCCTCTCCTTTCTTTCCTCTCTTCTTCCTCCCATCGGGCTGCTGATTGCCCTTCTAAGAGGTCTGTGCAAAAACATTTGCATTTTGGGGTGAGGGGGAAGCCTTTGCTGCCTCCGCTGTAGAATGTTTAACGGACAGCTGATGAAGCTATTTGGCCAAAGATTCTACAGTGGGACAATTAATGGACCCAACCATACCATTCGCATGGGGTCCAGGCTTAGGCTTCTATGCATCGTGAGTTGGCCTCGGTGCCTCAGGGATAATCTCATACAAGATCCCAAATTGAGAGTAGATCAAATCCAATTGCTGGGCCCTGAAGATAGCTTATTCCTCATTCGTCACTCCTGAAGTAGATACGTCCTTAGATATATAAGGCAATAATGATTTAAGGAATCATTCTAATAAAAAATCAGGAGGAATAGTGGCTTTAATAAGGCTCTTCCGCCTCCTCTACTCTTGGATGTGATCCGAGATGTGGGTAGCCTTGTTCTGCCGGAAGGTAGATAACAAGTCCATTCCAAAATCGTATCGGACCGGAAGCTGAAAGTGGCTAAGGAATGCATTAGCCAAGTCCCAAAAACTACTGAATGCAGCAGAAGGCAACTCAATGTACCATTTTGCTGTAGTACTCATCAAGGTTCTTTGGAACAGCCTCAACCTAACTGAATCTTCATTCAGTGAATTAGAAGAACACCATAAATGAAAAGTGGTGGCATGAGCCCCAGGATCTTCACCAACTTTGCCTTCAAATTTTGGGATGTCCGAGGGCAATTTGGTGGGGACAGGTGGCCAGGAGGTATCATGCCTCACCGGGTCATTCGTCAATTTAGACAAATCTGGCAAGTTTAACGTTGCCAGGAACAGAAGCTTAGGTCGAACCGGAGTACTAAAATTGCCAGAATGGGGATTAGAGGGACTTGCCCCCAAGTTCCCATAAGTGAAGGTGGGGTTTCCCCCTACCATCGGTTGTGAAGTGGATGGGTTACTTTGGAACGGATTCCATCCGTAAGACATAGGATTATGGGTGGGAGGTGTAGTATAAGAGGTTCTGGCCGTCCCAGTCGAAACTGGGATTTGAAAAATAGGATCATGTATCCCTCCGCTAAACAACGAAAAGGGAGAGCTCGTGAATGGGGCCGAGACCAGAGTTTGAAAACCTTGCCCGTAAGGGTTAGTGTTTCCAAACTGCACTCATACATAAGAGGGTGATGGGCCTACATATGGATTGGATGGGGGAATATGCCCCCCATTCCAAGGAAATCCTTGGAAAAAAGCCGAGGATCCTACCAGACCACTCTGGGCAGTGTGTGTGAAGAAGGAAGGAACAGTAGGTATACTAGGAATGCCAGTAACCATGCCACTAGAAGCACCTACTAAGCTTGTGGGAACTGGTGGTTGAACCACCCGGCTCGCTGGAGTTAAGGGTGTAGTAGGTATACTAGATCTAGGGGCACTTGTCGTGGGAGGTAGTAACCCTTCATCCGGAGTGGCTAAGGTGAAAACAAAAGAGCGTTCTCCTATAGTAGACATTATCCTTCCCACAGGGACACCAAAAATGGGTGGATCAAAAGGAGGAACCTGGATGATCATAGGGTCGTTTAAGTCAGTCAAGGGTGTATTAAAATTCATTGCAAACTCGTCAGCCTGCAAGTCTTCTATATCAACTGTTTTAAAATCAAAACGGCTTGCCCTAAGTTCTGGTTCACCTGGAACTTCACTTACTCCTATCGGTTCAAATGAACCATCTGTGTCCAATCTCCGCCTTTGAGGTGGAGGTGGAGGTTCCAATGTGATGAGAAGAGGAAGGTTTTGCAACCTTTGTGACCTGCTAATAGGTTGGTCCTACACGATTGTAAATTTCACAATTCAAACCCTAAGGTCGGCTAAACACAAACAAACCATAGAGAAATCACTACGAAAATTCCTAAAGTCTCAACAGTCAGCAAGGGTAAAAGATATACTTTCTCGAAGAAAGCTGAAGAACAGTTACTTGGCCTCCTTGAAGAGGTTCTTAGGCACAAGCAGAGGAATCACCCACCACCCTCCTACACTTTCAACAAGGTTTACCTTCCAAGCCCGTCCCAGGTGAACCAGAAATAGCCTTCTGGTTTACCTATGTATGAACCCTAGATGTCAAGAGACTAGAGGCTACCTTAACTATACCAATAGTCTGGGGGGACAGTTGCAAGCCTGATTCGTACGCATGGGCAGGGTAGCTGAGCCCTAAACTCTGTCTAGGACAGAATCCCCAGATGTGTAAAAATCCTTATTTACATTTCGACAGGGAATCGGAGGGTTATCTCCTCAGTCCAATGCCTCCACACGGCCTCGTGCTTGACTCCCATTTGAGAGGAGCTTCCCAGATACTATCAATAAAGAGAATGATTTACCTATCGATTAGCCCATTATGTCTGAATTTAAATACTTATGGGAAGTTTAAACTTCCTATCCCACAAGTCTAGCCTAAGCTAGTAGGTGTATGGCCCTAAAAAATAAAAATTACTAATAAATTTTAATTATTGTGCTCATTTTAAGGGCTATTTTTACTCAGAAGGCAAGTGGAGTGAAAGACTATGATGTTTTTTACTCGATAAGAAATATAAAAAGAAAAGGTGTATACTTCCAAAGCAAATTATCACTAAAAAAAACAAGCTTTCTTTTTCTTTGTAAATGTAAATTGATGAAAATGCAACAATAAAGAGAACACTAAGAATATATTTTTTGTAGTTTTTTGAGATTATATTCTAAAAACTGAAAATAAAACTACTTTATGCAAAATCAAATGCAAAAGCTTCTAAATGTTTTCTTTTCACTTTTTAAAATGTTCAAAGACTACTATGCGCCTAAATGCACAAAACTTGAGTATGCTTGAATTAAACTAACTGTATAAAGTAAGCAAAGTGAAGTAAATAGATTAATAAGACCAAAAATCAACCACCTAAGGAAGATTTGGAACCCTAGCTTGGGCAGACACAATGAAAGGAAATCACTGAGATCACACAAAGGCAAGTGGCAAACCAAATACTATCCGAAAATAGAATGGGATATACAGTGCCTATAACCCTGATCACTGATTCAGACAACCAACACTTGAACCTATAACCCAATAGGAAAATCCACTCCAGGTTGCTAACAGAAAGACAATCCAAACAAATAAGGACTCAAGGGCTTTACAAGAAAGCACAAGGTATGGCTAACAAGGTCATCAAACTCACAGTGAAATGTCTATAAAGAATGCCAACTAGCAAACAAAATTTATAGAGGGACATGGACAAGCAAACCCTAACCCAAAAAATTTTAAAGCTTAGGATTGTACGCGACTGTGTACAAGGGCAACCCGTGTACTATACGCGAGAAGTGCCATTTGGGTTGATAACACCATATCCCTTTTATATCTTTCATAGCATTAAACAGAAATGCCAGTAACTAGAGAACATCCATCTAAGTTTCTGTGATTTTTAGTTTATCATAGACATATGAGACACACTAAATGTGTAAATATTGTTATCAGTCGATATTGAAAACTAGCTTATACCACTTAGCATTCACGCTTGAACTGTTTTGTTGAATGCAATGTATTTACATGAGAAGTAGTTTGAAATTCAATCTAGATAAGGCAAGACGATGCACTATACAATCATAACAAATCAATTTAAATTGTATATTATCTACAACTTGATATGTTATTAAGAAGCTTAGAATTTCTCTAATCACATGATGATGTACCAAGAATTTTATGATAGACCACACCAAGCCTCTTCATTCAACGATAGTGAAATAACTGCATGGAAAGTGTTAATGGTTGCAAACATCCATTATATGATCTATGTTTTTCAAGTGCATCATTTAAGGCCTTTTTATGTCGTCGAAAAAGACACTAAAAATATAGTGACAAGAAATATAGATGAATTCATCTATTTATTTATTTCTTCAAACATTTCATAGTTCACGGATGACTTTTTCAAACTGTATAAAACTCTAACATTTGAATACTTCTACCTCATTTGACATTAGTTTTAAATGATACTTGTCCCTTGCCTCGTTTGACATTAATTTTACATCATATCAAAAATGGTGCCATTCTAAACATGACTTCATTTGTACAATAAGTGCATCTATTTGACCATCATTTATAAGTGCAACTAATTAACGTTTATTTATAATTTTCCATAGACCAATCTTTTACATGTACAGTATTTTAGAATGACTTCATTTGTACAATAAGTGCAACTAATTGACCGTCATTTATAAGTGCATCTATTTAATGTTTATTTATAATTTTCCATAGACCAATATTTTACATCTTCTAGATTTCAAACCTAAAGGCAGGGAATATGCAACTCTACTAGTAAATCTTGTTTCAATGTATTTCTTATGAGTTTCAATTGTACATCTATTTAAACCGTTTTTGTAGTGCAACAAAATAATTTGATTTTAGTAATATAAACTCATGATGATTTCATCAGTGAACCCATTTAGCTTGCAAGAACAAGTTGAAGTGAAACTTTATTATTGTTATAAAATATAAGTGGCATCAATGCATTAGATTAGATTTTAGTTTTCATTCAGTATTAGATATATATGTATGTAATATTCAAAATACATTGTAAATATCTAAATTAAGTGAATTTAAGCTACATATTGCTCCTTTTCATATGTATAATAAATTTTACAAGCTTTATGTGCATGAATTATCTTATTTTGTTTGATTTGTGTCAACTATGTTATTGTTAATGTCAATCTTGTTAGACTATAAGTCCCTAGACAATCACAAATTTCTATATCACCTCTCATATGAGTTGTTATTATTATCTCTTTATGAGTTTCCATACGTATCCATTAATGTGTTGTCAATAAGATCAAGATCTTGAGATGACTATAATCGATGTACTATAAATTCATACATCATATGAATAACAAATGTTGAGAATGGTTCAAGCCTTTCTGCCAATTTTATTCTTATGCTTGCTTGTTCTAATAGTTTAACATGGTATTAGAGCTCCTTTAGTCTTGAGGGTAGTGCCTTCATGGTAGTGTTCCATGGGACACTATTGGAGATCCAATTATGGTGTTTCTATGAAAACCCTCCATAATGAATCAATGAAGCATATACATTAGTGAAGCATTGAGAAAGCTACATCATCAATACAACAAGAGTTCTAGATCCGATTTTTTCTCTTGCTCATGCAAAATTTGTAATCCAAACAAATCAAAGGTTATATAAGTTCCCATGCTTCTTCTCTTTTGGATTTGGAATCCAATCTTGATTTATTGTTTAAACATATTTGTGTCATAAATGAGGGATTGAAGTATATTTAAGATATTTTAGCTACATGAAGTTGTTCTATGTTGTATAAATATATGAATGCAATAGAAATTACTTGGAAGATGATTATTGGGTGAATAGATCTAATGCACACATAGATCTATATTGACATATTAGTTTTCCAGTAGACCTATCTCGTCGATGTGATTTTGGTATTGGATTTGAATGCAAATCATTTTTCTAAAATGATGAGAAACTGCACTCCAAATTGTGGTTGATTCTTGGCATCCAAACTTTCAAGATTATCTACGAGTGAATCTATGCAAGACTAATCAATCATTCAGGACCATTCTAAACCCTCATTCGATCGTAGTCTAAACCTGGGTGTGAAGCATGGTGCAAACCTAAATATTATCTTCAAGTTTTACAAGCATGTGATATAGGCCACTACGATATTGTAACATATATGGTCGCCTCTTTCAACTATTGAGACCACGGGGTACTCAAATTACATATATGAATTTAGATAAGGCACCCAATTTTGTTTTTCATGTTTCATTCAATTTAGCATCAGAAAATAAATTTATATGGTCTCCCAAATAAATTAAACATTCATTAAATATTAAAAACAATATTAAACATAATACGACATGCCATGCTAAGCAATTACATGCACTTAAACATTCAGAAAACAGTAAATTAAACAGCATGCAAAAACATATTTAATTCCATGGAATTCATACTCAGATAGACACTTTATCATAATCAATTACTCTCCAACTACCTGCGGGTGAAGGATGTTCCTCCCAGCCATAGGCTCCGTCAAGCCATATATTTATTTGACATGCCATCCCCGAGATGGGGTTATCAATACACAAGGGAAAAGCACTCCCCAATACCACTCTACACAGTTCAATCTCTCATGCAACCCACTGGTGTAGAAAACCTGCTCCACTATTGTCCCAATCCTCAATTTTCCTTCCCCATCAACCTAGACAATGCTAAGAACAAGCCCCTTCTTTGAGTTAACAATCCCTCGAGTAGTTCCCTTCTAGCGCTCCAGTACAAGATGGATAGGAAGTCTCTGAATTAAGACTCGAGGGAACAAGTTGTAGACCATGGCTCTCTCATGCACCAATCTACTAGGGTCAATGGCATGAATAGTTCACCTATGGAAAGAACCCTCCCAAGCTTGAATTTTCACTTTTATAAGCATATTTTAGATTTCCATGTGTCCACTCCACATGGGACCACTTTTCCCCTCTTAATCCCTTCTTAAAATAATTAAATAATTCTTTAATTAAAACATAACTCTTAATTATAATTTAGGAACTTTGGGTTAAATTACTCAAGCTAAGGATATAAGTTAAATCCCATTGGGGTCATTTCCCTTAGCCCACTATCACTTCCACACTTATGGAGTCATAGCCCCCCATCTCTTCTTTGTCCTTCTTCCTCTGCAGTCATCAGAGATTTTGTATTAATATTAAAAATGTACATATTTACAATGTCTTGGTCACCCTAGACCATTGTTTATGGCTTATATCCTTTACATCAATACATACATGAATACATTACGAGGTCAAAACTGGGGTATCATATCCCCCTTTTAATTTATGCATTGTCCTTGATGCATCATCACCACTATGTACATTTACAAATATTTCATTAAAACCTTCAAAATAGCTATCGGCATGCCTCTCGC
Source organism: Pseudotsuga menziesii (assembly GCA_001517045.1). Classification (NCBI taxonomy): domain Eukaryota; kingdom Viridiplantae; phylum Streptophyta; class Pinopsida; order Pinales; family Pinaceae; genus Pseudotsuga; species Pseudotsuga menziesii. Next base: position 126,783 of record LPNX010571691.1, read on the forward strand.
ATTGCATCCTCTAGATCCCAAGTCACTTCTTCAGGCACATTTGCCACAATATTATGGGTGTTTTCTTCCTTCAAGCTTTAATACCATGTCTACATGCCTTTGATCTTTGGTTGCATACACCATGTCATCCAATTTATTCTTTCTTTCATTTGATGGTTATCTAGACATCAATGTTCCATAGTTTCTTTAACTACTTTGAGATGCTTACGAGTCCTTGGCATTCCAACATATACCTACAACAACCATCAAGTAAACATGTATATCATAGCCACTCATATGCAACAATTATTCCCTTTATAGGAATTTCAACTCATAAAAAAAACATATATATTATATTCATAGCACAAGAATTCAAAACAGTCCAATATTGATCTGTATAAAGATATTTCCTTGCTTCAAAAGGCTAACATGGAAAAGAATTCAGCTCACTACTCCTCTTGAAACACCCTCTATAATCATCCTAGTCCATAGCACTCCTCCCCCATCATCCTACACAACCCAAGGAATAGGGATCCTTTCTCTAAGTTAACAATCCCTTCAGATACACTCTCTGAGTTAACAAACCATCAAGTTTACTACCCCAATTCCCTTCCATGGATCCAGCACAGGCCATCTAGGGGATCTCCATGCTAGAATTCTAGATATCTCATGAATTACTCACAACAAATTCATTACATTTTCCTATTCTCTACAGTCACTCAGCCTCCAAGATAAGACATCCCCTTCTCTGAGTTAATAGTCCCTCAGGCGATCCATCATTCATTGAGGTTTTATTCCACAAGAAGAGCACAACTTATAGGGTTCTCATCTCCTTGTAGTCGCGTTCTTCCTAAGCTTTCCATCTTTAGAAAACATCATCTTCCCTCAATGAACAGATCCATCATCTAACATGCATCATATACATACAAGTATCCATGAGATATCAACATAAAATTTCCATAAAATTTTTTAAATATGTTCCATACAGAAACCATTTTTCACAACTATGAGATTCCTTCTCATGTTGTTAGATCTTGTAGGATATAGCTCATTGTCTTCTTGCAATGTGTCCTCTTAACACAATTCACAAACAACCAAATAGTCAATAGATTAATAACCATAATCAAATCTGAATTTACAATTATGTTTCCTACAAAAATCAGATTTTTAATTAATTGTGAGGTTATCCTCATAGTGTTTGGATCTTGTAAGTGGTAGCACGTTTTCCCTATTTATGGTCTTACACTTGTTATCATAACTTGGGAATCCACCTATAAAATGTCCTCCTTACATAATTCTCAACAACAAACAATCATTAATATTTTCGTAATTTAAATTTCAATGTGCATTACCCACAATAGTCGTTAAATGATATCAGAATTATAACACCAAGAATTCAATCATTTTTAACAGTGAACATTTTAAATGCAACAAAATAGCATTCACCATATGTGCATTACCAACACATCAAGGATTCTCACAATGCAATCAACACATGTGCCAACATGCACATTCACATAATCTACTTATGCGTATTCACCTATTGAATATCCTTGCATTGATTTAAAAATTCCATAATGCTAACTCATAGGATCTTCCATGATATGTTGAAGGTTCAAACAACACATCGACATATCATCCATCTACATCATAATTACTTGTTTGATCATTTGGATACCTTCCTCTTTAACCCAAACACACCACCAAGAATATACTTATTTAGTTCCCTTTAGTGTTGGCAAAGAGGTTGTAGTCCAAGACATCAATCACAAGCAAGGAGATGATTGGATACGTGTGTGGTGCTATATCCTTCCCAATTTCAACAACACATGGCCTCACACATGGTTATCTCATATGGCGTCTACTTCCGAAGCATGAGTATGATACTCATTGGCAATGGTTATTAACTCTTAACAATTTCAATCATGACACATTAACTGATGAATGCATCAAAAGATTCTAAGATCTTTGCATATCCAAGGCTTTATGACTTTATCTCAATTGTGTTTCAATCACATACATACATTCAAATGTTATCATGAAAATATCGATGAAGATATCAAGCATGATTGAAAGAACTCTTACATGCTTCCTTTCAAAACGTATGCTACATACACATGATCAATTCCATACCCATATGGTTTCATCCATGCCTTGGGCGTTACCTGATTAGTTGGTAATAGGGGTATGGAATGAGCATTGTAATAGTGGTATCTAGTGGTATCAAATGAAATGCAAATAAAATGTAAGGTTTTAATATGTCCTCTTCCTAACACATAAGATGAGAGATATTGTTTCTGTCCTAACACATGACATGAGAGATATTGTTTCTTCATATCCTCTCAAGGTCTCTTCCATGCATAGCTCTCATATATATTAGGCATGTGATTTCAATTTGTTGTCAACATAATATGAAATAATTTTGCTTTTTACATTTTTCTTAATACCACCATTTTTAGCTGACAAAGCTCAAGATTTAAATATAACTTTGTGTTTATTAGCTAAATTGTGTTTCATGTTCATATTCTTATTTAGTGCCAATAAAATTTAGAAAAAAAAATATATTAATACGAAAATAAAGATAAAATTCACTAAAATAAAATCAAGCAAACATTTTTATAACTTATAATTTCAAACACAACATATAAAATCAAGCTAACATTTTTATAACTTATAATTTCAAACCAAAAAATAAACCTTTTTAAATTTTGAAAAAATTATAGATTCAAAAAAAAATGGTAGACAGGGAGTCAAGCAAACATTTTTATAACTTCATAATTTCAAACCAAAAAAAATAAACAACTTTTTATTTAACTTTATGTTTGATCCTAAATGTATCAAATTAAGTATCAATATTAAAAGTATGCTACAGTTAGAAATTATGTCTATTTGCTTACTAAGGTTATTGCAACGTGCCTAAGCTTCAGTCTTGTCCTCAAAAGATATAAATGGCTGGTAATTGCATGCAATACACAAGTGTCATTAACCCTTCACAATTCCAATCTTCCTCACTATTTGAAATAACCAATATGCCTTAGCAGCCCCTCTTGTTAATTTGCTCAAATTGTTTACTAAGCTTATTAGGCGCCCATGTTATTAATTTGATCAATGCAAGATATAAGATATGAAACATACAAAGTTAACTACAGATAGAAGAGGAAAGCCTACTTGGGGACTTCATCAAAGAAACCCTTAATATAAAAATCAGGCTTTTTTCCTCGAGAGAATGTAAAAGTCATCCATTCATTATTTGAGCAAAACAAAGTTCAATCTCGGCAAAACTTGTATTGACTTACCCTTTACAAAATCGCTTGAAAAATTTCGACCTGAAGAGGCAAATTTATGGATTTGTCTGCGACTGAATATAGTACATCTTATCTACCAGAGGTAAATGGCCCTCCATTTGACACCATTCACTCCATTGAAGAGTTAGTGTGTAGCTTCCTTTAGAAAATTAACTTATGTTATACTTTTTTGGGATTTGAAAATTTGATGTTGCGTTTGAGAGACACCTCATTAATACAATGTTCACTGCAATACTTTGTATATGGTCTCTGTAATTTTTAGCCCTTGCCTTCGGCTAACAGGGACTCTATGAATCAGCCTGTCGTCATTTTTATTAATCTACACGAAAATCAACGCATTATTTTAATTTTTATGCTAAGTTAGTTTGTGAGATGTCTGCAATATGTTTTTTTGCATCAATAGATAACTATGAGATGTCTACATTTTAATCTATACACCTCAATAATAGAATGTGCAATGCCAACTTTTGAATATGATGTTCTAGGATATTTGTTTGAATGTTGAATAGAGAATCCCAAAACACGAGGTTACACCTATTGGATTGCAACCATAATTATGTGCATAATATAATAACCACTTTTATTGTAAGGTTGTTGAAATAAGTGAAAGAAGGAATTGCCTTAAACAAAATGCAATTATCATGAAGGGATTACCAAATCCATTGCGCTCTCTAATTGAAGAGACATACGGGTTTGTCTTCATCAAGTAGTGCACAACAAGAGAAAAGTCCACGTAAGAGAGTGCGAAGGGATGGCGAAAAATACATTACATGTTATTTGGCATTTAATGCTATGGCTGTTGCACTGTGCCGTCGCATTGTGACGCACAACGTATTAAATGCCAAATAACATGTAATGTATTTTTCGCCATCCCTTCGCACTCTCTTACGTGGACTTTTCTCTTGTGGTGCACTACTTGATGAAGACAAACCCATATGTCTCTTCAATTAGAGAGCGCAATGGATTTGGTAATGGTATCGCATTTAATACCGAATAGCATGTAATGTTTTGTTCACAGTGAAGGATTACCAAAGTCATAGTGTACTCTAATTGCAGGGACATACGGTTTTGTCTTCATAAAATAGTGTACAACAAGAGAAAATCTAACATAAGAGAATCATGAAGGAAGAGCATATTAAAGAAGATTACAACAAAAATTCAAATTGAGAAGTAAAGTATTGGAAAATAAATCTTTGCCATAATGGTTTCATTTATTAAGAGTTGAAAATAAATAAAATTAATTTTTAAACTAAAATTCTTGAAAAAACCGTGACTTCTCGCTATTGATACTTGTAATATTGTAATATTAAATGTATGGTCTACCACAGGTCTCATCACCTCAATTAAAGGATTATTCTTGAAAGGGGCAGGTTTGTACATAGTCATAAAGCCTTAGTCCGGCGGATGAGTGCCCTCTTGTTAGCCTGCACACATGCATTAAGAATAGTCTTTGAGCTCTCTATCTTATCTGAGTATTATATCTTTTGAGGAATTTTTTTCTAGTTTTGAGAGGTATCTCATGTTACTTTTTAGGTTATCAGTATTATTGAACAAAGCATATAAACTAGTTGATCTTATTTATCTAAGATGAAGGGCAAACAAAACCTCAAAATGGCAGCATATACTACCATGGCAGTAGCCTTAGATGCATTTACAATTACTAGAATATAATGACAGAATTTACTTGCGAATTATGGGGCAGTCTACCCATTATTTATTTTCAGGTATAAAACTATGTGAGAGAGTAGTTATTATCCTTCTTAAAACCTTTTAGATAAACTTTTAATGTAATTTCCCCCAATATGTTATAGAGTTATTAGGAAAATTTATGAACCATTTTTTTTTGCCTACGCCTCTTAGGAATGAACAAACATCCTAGAAAAGACATCATATTATACTGAAAAGTTTTCACAACAGACTTGGAAGGAAAAGAGATTTTCTTCCACAAAAATACCATTCTCTCCATTGAATCTAGGCATGCCTTAACATAGCCATCTAGCATGTCCCCTAACTAATTTGCACGTGGTAGGATTAAAGGCTTGAATATTTATACCAGATAGGGATTAGGGAGGTTTTGTGCCAGCCATTGGAATATTAGGGTTCTATATTAGGGGCTGGTTTAAGGTTAGGTTGGGTCAGAGAATGTAAAAAGACTTTAAGTGTAGGGATGACCATAACCTGAGGTGATGAAGAGGGGATGAAAGGTGATTATATAAAACTTAGGAAATATCTTTTTATAAATGGGGCTCTATGATAAAAAAGTGTCTCTAACCTTCCTAAGCGGTAAAAAGAAATGGGCCCTTATATTAGTACTATTCTATCAACCCTCTGATGCACGACCCTAAACCTAGATACACAAGGGCGCACAACCCTATCTCTCTTCCAATCAATCCAACTACTTTCTGGAGAGACTAACTACTTTATAGAGTGGGTAACTCAAATGTATTTAAGTAAGCTATCTACCCAATGATTTGCACCAGGGCCCACCCTACGTCGTCGAGTGATAGCTTACTCTATTACCTTTCCGTGAGACCGAGATCCATCGGATTCTGCTTCTTTTGCGGTGTTCACCCAACTGTTAAACAAGTATTATCTGAAATTTGATCCAGAGTGAGTTGTAATTGTTGGCCTTTGTCAAGGATTTTAGCTCGACCATCTTCCGTAAATGATGACAACATTGTTGTAGAAATCTGCAGAGACGGGAAGGTATCCGTCGATAGGAATCATAATTATGTAAAAGTAGCAAAGTCATACAAATGCATCTAATTAAAATAACAGTGACTGTCACCCTCATCAATCAGGTAATAGCAGTTATGGACTACTTTTCTCGTGTATAGATTATTGTGTTCGCAAAGGATTTTTATGGTGGTATAAAATCCCAACGTTGTTTAAGAACCAATTTCAACCAATCGTGGTGGCACTTAGTTGGACTCCAGGGGGTAGGACATAGGTTTTTTTAAGTATCTCCTAAACGTTTTACATTTTTTTTTAATTCAGTTAAATTGGTTAAAATATATATATTAACCAAAATGTAATTTAAACAATAAAATTAGTCAATATTACAAAACAATAAAAACTAATCCTTTTAACAAAGGTTCATAAATTTAAAAAAAATTCCAAAATTTTCCATCTCATTTATGTTTTTATTGTTTGGTAAAGAGAAGTATACTCGACAACAAAAAAACCTAATCTACCTTATTATAGCAAAAGTAGCAAAAGTAGAAAAGTTAAATCTTAATTTAAACAATTTGAGTAATCTCAAAATTCAAATGAACTCTTCAATTCTTCTTCTAACTATCTATGCAAATTTCTACAACGATGTTGACATCACATGGGGAGATGATCGAGCTAAAATCCTTGATAACTGCCTACAATTACAGCTCATTCTCAATAGAATTTCAGGTAAAACTTGTTTAGCAGCTGGGTGAACGTCGGAGAAGAAACAGAATCTGGTGGGTCTTAGTCTCACGGAAGGGTAATAGAGTAAGCTACCACTACACAGCGTCCAATAAGGCCCCGTGAAAATCGTCAGATAAATTGCTTACTCCAAATATATAGGGTAATTGGCCACGTTTACTGGGAGACTGGGCCTACTATTAACGGGCATGAGAGCTAAATATATTCGCACTTATCTATCTATAATGATCCCCAAACACTAATAATTTTGGGTGGGCATGGATCCAGTGAACCAAAGTCGTGAGAGGGAACAGGCCTAGACCAATCGCTCTTATACCAACTTATATGGCACAAGACCCTACTTTTTGTCAGGCCATGTTGAGGGTCTTCCAGGAGCATACAAATGTTACATCCTTATTGATGAATTCCACATAGGAGAGGGTTCTCTAAACATTCTGACGATCACAGGCTAACCCGGATTTATAAGTTTATATACCTTAACAGTATGAACCGTCTATTGCTAGTGGGTTACCGTTGAATTGGTCCCTACCTAGGAGTCCTTGACCTAGTGCAGCAGATGTGCAGAGCTGGCCTACTCCAGATTTGTAACAAATGGCTCTCGTGACCATGGAGGAAGCTGTGTAGAGAGTTGCACACGTTGAACAGAGTCACAATAAACTTCAGCAAGCTCACCAGTAGCTGTGCATCCAGTAGGCTGAGGTAACTTCAGACAGAGACATGCAGATACAAGCAGGATAGCACATTAAACACAAGTTGGAGATGGTGCGGGTTCGTATGGAGAACCTTTGGCCTTAATTGAAGTAGGTAAACCAAGAGTTGGAATCTTTTGTACCTAATTGTCCACCCGCTATAGCATTGTATATGATTTGTTCTTCTTGGAGGTAGTTGTGGTAATAGACACTGTCTCTACAAGTAGAGTTAGATATCGAGTGCAACCATGATGCCCAGCAATTGCGGGAGTTCATGGACAAGGGAGCTCCTCTAATTATTGAAGGCCAGAATGCATAGAGAAGACTGAGAAGAGATACAAAAGTGAGCTATGTGATATACTGTACCGTTCATGATGGGATAGGGCTCTCAAGGGCGAGGCCAAAGAACATACTTTGGCATGAGTTGCTCCAGTTGGCTGAGCTAACGGTTTGCCATAGGTCTCATGGCCTCAATTAAAGGAGTATGGGCAGTTTTGTACACAGTCGTAAAACTTCATTAAAAATCCTTAGTCCTGTGGATGAGTGCCCTGTTGTTACCCTACACACATGCATTAAGAATAGTCTCTCCTGAGCTCGCATTATAATGAGGTAATGGTAGCTCAAACTCTAGGTTCATGCCATGTTCACGCACATTGAGTTTGAATGTGCCCACACTCCTTATGTACTTTCTCGTCGAAGGGTTTGAATGAACTTGTATATCTCCGTTTATAAATTTAAAATTTAGATAGAAAATTGACCATAAATGTCTTATCCCATGTACTTTTATGTAAATGAAGTTTTAGTTAGTGTCCTTCTTTTCGTTTTTGTCAGCCGTCCTTGGAAAGACTCTTAGCCTCCGCACATGGAGGTAAAAAGGGCGCCCCAGGGGGCGCCCTTACGTGACATCAGTTGGGCTAAAAACTCCCCTTCGCGCACATGCAATTGGAAAGCGGAGGCGGAGGCGGGGGCGGGTAAATTTAAAATGGTAACCTGGACTGAGCACGTTGAGCCTACAATTGCCTGTGAGCTCTCACCACCAAGCCACAGGACCCACCTCAGCTGTCAGTTTTGTACTGTAGCTGTCAAATTTCGTCAGAAAGCATCGGTGCCTGAAGGCAAGCCCAGGCTGTAGGTGGGTCTGCTGGAAATGCGCGAAAATTGAGCTCAGGGGCGCCCTCGAGCGCGCTCGAGGGCGTTTTTTCCCTCCATGTGCGGATGCTATCTCCCTGCACCATAGCTTGTTTGAGAACCCTCATTATTACACCAAAGCACACTCAAGGTGCGCTTGTGTCCATGTGTGAACCCTTGTAAGTAATCAGTTGCTCTTTGACGTTAGAATTCATGACGGATTTGGGTGGTGCATTGCTCGACACTCTCTATGGTTGGGAACCCTGGTGTGTTGCTCCCTCTAACAGGTGATGGGGGTTCTCCGACATGAAGTCAGTTTGTTTTAGCTTTGGTTTGTCTTTTTTACTCTCTTTTTGGGGTTCTTTGACAGGTCATAAGTTTGTTTTTGTGCTGTTTGTTTTTTATTGCATTTATTTCTTGCATATGGACTTGTTGTGTTTTTGGTCTGTTTGTTTTTCTCAACATGGAGTCTGTCCTTCCATAGGAGTACTTAGTACCAACCATGTTATAAAAAAGTGGGAAGTTTCTTGCTTGGTTTTTTCGTGTCTTTGTCTTTGTCTTGGTGTTGCTTCGCTGTGTTTTCGATGTTGCAGCCGTGTATTTTTTTTATCTTTCGATGTCAGAGCCCTGTGTCTCATGCGTTGGTTCCTAAATATCGAGTTCCCTTAGGGTTTCTTGTTGACTTTTGCAAGGGCCTCTTCAGAGCCTGGGGTTTAAGGTACTGTTTTTTGCTTTCATTTTGCTACTGATGTCAGTCTTTACCCTCTTTATGCTAACCCGGTTTCTGCAATGTCTGCTAAAAGCTTTTGTCTAGTTAGAGCTACTGTCGATTTCTTGCGTGGGTATTTTCTGTTAGTTTTTTCCACTTTAGGTAGATTCCTTTCAGCGCTGGTTGGTGGTTTTGGGTATTATAACTACCTCTTTGTATTGGTGGTCTGTGGGCTTCTTCCTCCTTTGTGCCTAGTTTTCTGGGTTTGTGGGCTAGTTTTTCAACTCTCCTTGTTTGGCGATTTTACTGTTAGGGATTTATGGCATTTGACCAACCTTTCTCTTTAGGGGGTGGGTCTGGGCTAAAGCAAAGTCACGTCCTATCCTCGTTACGCTCTTGACGAAAAAACTAAAGCTATAAGAGCCATTGATGCAAAGTTTCGATTTGTGCTGGGAAATGATATGTTTATGGATAAATATGAATCCCTATGTTGCATATTCCTGGTGGGGCGTTTGGAATATTGTAATATGAATAAAGGAGAGTGGGTGGACTGGGCTACACTTCATTGGAAGCCTTTACTTTACTACGTTCTGATTATCAATCTTTTAGCTAACAGGTGGTTGGTCTTCATTTTTCTGGACAATGAGGATGCCTCCTTAATACTTGGTCTTCATTTTTCTGGACAATGAGGATGCCTCCTTAATACTTGGTTCCCTATGGTCTATGGTAAAGGATCTCTGGTGCTTAGCCGATGGCACTCTAGTTTTTTTCCCGCTTAGGGAGCGTGTTACCAAGCGTCACCTTTGGGTTCTTCTTCTGGCACTCCCATTGGCGCTTTGGAACAAAGTTATTTTGGTGGGTATTGTGAATACTTTGGGTCGCTTTGTGGTTGTGGAGGATAATTTTCTTCCTACCTTTGACAAGCATATAGCTCGGGTATTGGTTGAACTTGATGTCTCATGTGGTTTGTTGGCAGAAATTGACATCATTTATAACGATTTGACTATTTTTCAAAAGCTTGATTACCTGAATGTTTTGTTTCGCAACAAATTTTGTCAGAAGACGGGTCACCTCAGACGTTAGTGCCCTTCTCTTCTTCATGGTCGGTCTCAGAGGAGGGTGGACCTTCTATCTAGTTCACCTCCTGTTTCTGTCACGTCCCTTGAGGACCCTAATTCTCCGACTCCTAAAGGTATATGTTTCTGTCTCTCCCACAAATTATGAAGATTTAACGAAAGGTGAACTCCTTGAATTTAACTAGCCTCAGTAAAGTTAAAGTTACACAACCCTTGTTAAATCTTAGTCTTCAGTCGGGTGTGAGTGGGCCTCTCTCTGTATCTGACTCTGGCGTGCCTCCTATGGTCGATCTTTCCTTTGACCCTGTCATTTTGGCTCTCTTGACCTCTGATAATGCTTCTTGTTTGCCCGAAGTGGACTCTGTTAGTATTGCCCCTGCTTTCTCTATTGGCGATCCCATGGTCCCGAATTCTCTCTCTGATCGGATGGAAACCCCCTTATTTACCAAATATGACTTTCCTCCTCTTGCGTGTGTTTCCTCTACTCTTGTCTCCAGGTCAGAAAGCCCCCGGAAGTTGCCTTCCTTCTCAGACTTGACCCTTTTGAGTTCATTGTCCATTTTCACTGATAAATCCCCCCTCTCTCCGTCTACCCTCCCCCTCGATTCCATCAGATTTGAAAATGTCACTATCCGTCGGGCTAGAAAACCTAAATTTGTAGTGTTAGCTAGGATATCGAGAAGTTTGGATATGTTTACTCCTATGTCTGTGAGAATCAAGGATGCGTCTAGGGCATTTTCCCCTTCACTCAGTCTATCATCTTGTCGGGTGCTTAGAGAAGCATCGCCCACTATGATGGGTTCCTCATGAAGCTCCTCTCCTTGAACATTCGTGGGTTTGGAGGGCTTACCAAACAAAATCCCCTGCGGTTACTGCTTTTTTCTTCCAAGAAACTATGTGTGATTACCATCAAGCCCTCCTTTATTTTGCTAAAATTATGTCGGGCTGGGAGTTTTGTGCTATTGGTTCCACTGGTCTCTCGGGGGATTTACTAACGAGGTGGAGCCCCCTGGATGCGCCCTGCAAAGCCTATTCTACTTGTGCGGGCATTCTTGTTAAAGCTAGATTTAGGGGTCCAAATTCTGAAATTTTTGTGCTCAATTGTTACGGTCTGTATCTTAACAGGGAGGTTTTCTAGAACAATGTTGTAGCTAGGGGTATCTTTGATCTTCCCAATCTGCTTATTGCAAGGGACCTTAATTTCACTCTTTCTGATGTTGAGATCTGGTGCACCAAGGCTCCCAATGATCCTATGGCTTCCTTCTTTTCTCAACTTCTGGTCTGCTCCAATCTAGTTGATCTTTCCCCTCCTTGTGCGGGGCCAACCTGGCGCAATGGTCGTATTGGGGTGGAGGGCATTACCAAAGAATGGGTTAGCTTTTGGCTTCTGGCCTTTTGTTGCCTCTTTTACACCGTTTTAAAACTTGGGCCCAACCCTCTGAAATGTTAGAACACTTCCTAATCTGCATGGAATGGGATGATTTTACTTTCAAGCACTCTTATCCCTTTAAATTTAGTCGCACTTGGTTACTAGATGAAGACTTTCCACATATTGTGGGAAATTCTTGCCTTTCTGATGCACCTTTTTATGTTGAGGATGATATGTCTCTCTTAGTATTCAAGCTTAAAAGACTTAAAGGACTGGTAAAAGAATGGGTAAAGGAGAAACTATGGGAGAGAGGAAAGGACCTTATTGTTATTGCGACAGAGATTATGGCTCTCTTCGATTCTTGCCCCTCGGGCATTCTTTCAGTTGTTAATGCAATTCGATTATCCTCTCTAAAGAGTCGAAAAGAAAAGTTTGTAGCTCATGAATTCCTCTCTTGGAAATTGAAAATTAGGATCAATTGGATTAATCATGGGGATGCGAATACTAAATTTTTTCATAGTGTTGCATCGGCCAGAAGGAACTTCAATGCTATTTGGGCCTTGAAAAATTATGTGGGTGAGATGGTTAATGATGGTGCTCAGCTTAAATCTATGGGGGGAGCTTACTTTTCCTCTCTTTTAAAGGATGAGGGTAACACTCTCATCTCAGATCAACTTAAGGTGATCAAGTTGTATCCTTCTTTTCTAACAGCTGAGGATTCTGATTTTTAATGTTCTGAAGTTTCCTTATCTGAGGTGGAGGCGACACTTAAAAGTTTTAAAAAGGACAAAAGCCCTGGTCATGAATGGTGGCCTGTAGAATTCTTTCTTTGTTTCTTTGATCTGGTGGGAGTGGACTTAGTGAGGGTTGTTTAACAGTGCAGGAAATAAGGGAGAGTTATTACTTCTCTCAATTCTACTTTTTTAACCCTCATTCTAAAATGTGAAGTGCCTCAAACCTTTGCTAACTTTCGTCCTATTTCTTTGTCTAATTTGATATATAATATTCTCTAAAAGCATAGCCATCTATCTCAAACCTTTTTTGGATAAGGCCATCTCAAATGAGCAGTATGGCTACCTGAAGAATAGACAAATCCTTGAACTGATGGGTATGACCCAGGAAATCTTGCACACCATCGAAACAAAAAGGAAGATGGCTTTAGTTCTAAAATTGGATCTTATCAAGCTTTTGACAAGGTGAATTGGACTTTCTTGAGGCTTGTATTGTTGCAAATTGGTATTCCGATGGTTGGGGTAAATTGGATCATGCCCTGTGTTGTTTCTTCAAATTTCTCGATTTTGGTGAATGATTCTCCTTCAGGTTTCTTTGATGCTTCTAGGATCATTCGCCAAGGATTCCCTCTGTCCCCCTTTCTCTTTCTTCCAGTTATCGAGGGTCTCAACTTACTCATCACTAATTCTAAAAGTAAAGGATGTATTAAGGGGGTTAATGTCTCCAGATCTCTGGCTATAACTCATCTTCTCTTCGTGGATGATGTGGTGTTGTTTGGCTTGGGTACATTGGAAGAATGGGCTAAATATAAGGAAAATTTGGATCTCTTCTGCTCTGCAACAGGTATGAGCATTAGTGTTGAAAAATCTTCCTTTCTTTTTAATGATGTTGAAGAGGAAGTATGTATGGGAATCTCTGAGCTTCTGCCATAAAAAATGGATCCTATTGATCTTGGTTTTAAATATCTTGGGCACCGCCTTATTCGGTTATAGTGTCAATGATTGGAGATGGAATCTTAAAAGTTTTGAAAAAAAAACAGTCATTAGTCCATTCGTTTTTTATCTCTCAGGGATAGAATGATCCTTATTCGTTATGTGTTGTCCGATATACCTACCTATTGGTTTGCTTTGACCCAAATTCCCAAATCTATTTTGAACCGTCTACGTCAAAGCATGTTCTCCTTTCTTTGGGGTAGTACGACTCACAAGCGTAGAATGCACCTGGTAGATTGGAAGACTCTGTCGAGGCCTTATCAATATGGTGGTAGGAACATTAAAAACCTAGATTGGTTTGGTATGGCGTTCAGACTCAAAGAGTTTGTGGATGGTCTTGAAAGGCTCAGGTCTCTAGAATTATGTGATAAGGGAAAAATACCTCAAAATTTTGTCAATTGAAGGATGCTTGAGAAGGAAGAATTTCATTGTCAATGGCTCCTCTCTTTTTTGTAATGGATTCATTAGGTATCTTTCATGGTTAAGTTGCAAGCTGGGTTGTAAAGTTGGTAATGGGAATAGTATAAAGTTGGGCATTGATCCTATCTTTGGCTTAAACTCTACTCGTATTCTCTATGAAGAGATGTGGGCTTATCTCTTGGATTATGGCATCAATACACTCAACCAGGCGTGCAATAGGGGAGAAGGAACTTTGACTCACTCTTATTGGTTTATTGCGGATGATTTAGACCTGGGTGGCAATTGGAGGACTGAATGGACCCTTTTCATTAATGGCTTATTCCAGGGGGGACATTAAATTTAGTGATAATCATGACTCCTTACATTGGATGCACAATAAGGTGAATGGCGACATTACATCCAATCTTGCTTATGATCTTATTGTTTCCTCCTTTTTGTCAAAATCACAGGATAAGCTTCTTTCGCAGATTTGGTCTTAGCAAATTCCGATAAAAATCAAATTTTTTTGTGGCTCTGGTTGGAAAACCGCATCACTACTCGGGACATTATGTTAAAAAAGGGATGCTCCGGTGCTAACAGGTGTTGTTCATGCAAGTCTGGTGAGGAAAATGTGAACCATTTATTTGTATCATGTTCCTTTGCTTGGGCAGTGAGAGAATCTCTCTGCTTGAGGTATAATTTGACTCTCCCTTGGTCTGAGCCTTCTCTTATGGAGAACCTTCAGTGCTGGTTCTTGCAGACTAGGGACTATTTTCCCTTGTTCTACATCTAGAACATTTGGATATGTCGTAACTTCTGCATCTTTGAGGATTGTAATTCGGATTCTGTCTCTTTATGTATCATAATAATGAAGCGGCTCTCGTCCTACCTGCTGGAAAAAACTAAAAGGAAGATCAAGGCTATCGAATCTCCTTTGATCATCAATTACCCTTCTGGTTTTTTTGATGGGGCAACAGACTCCTCGATTGGGGTGGAGCCAGTTTTACACTTGCTCTTAATCAGTCTCATACCTTTCTTTTCAAAATGGGATGTGGCCCCAGCACCAATTCTAGGGTCGAGCTACTGCCTCTTTGGGCTTTACTTTTCATTGCAGCTTCAGTGGGTTTGCATTCTCTTTGTGTGCGGAGATTCATCAGTGGTTATTAATTGGGAAAAGTTTGAGGCAACTCTACATGCTCTGAACTTGGATTATTGATGTGACCAATCACTGATTTTAAACTTGCCTTTCTCTCTCTTGACTTCAGACATATCTACAGGGAGCATAATAAGAGTGCAGATTGGTTATCCAAGGAAGCACTTTCTTTAATGGTTGGCCTTCTCTCCTTCTCGAAACTCTTAGAAGGAAAAATCATTGGGGAAGGCTTTATAGAACTCCTTTAAGAGTTGTTTCTTGAGTTAGTTGGCCTACTCATATTTGTTTGTTGAGTTGGGGGCTCCTTTTATTAGTGTTCTTGTGGGATTGTATTCTTGTTTCGTGTTCCCTTTGG
This sequence comes from Pseudotsuga menziesii, assembly GCA_001517045.1. Lineage (NCBI taxonomy): Eukaryota > Viridiplantae > Streptophyta > Pinopsida > Pinales > Pinaceae > Pseudotsuga > Pseudotsuga menziesii. Next base: position 142,086 of record LPNX010571691.1, read on the forward strand.
GGTTGGATTTTTCTCACTCACCCCTAGTGCTTCCTTGGATAAGTTGGTTGGGTTCTTTATGTTCTCTCAGTGGATATTTTTGGTGGGTCTCCTTAGAAGGAATGGCATGGTTTTCACTTATTGAAATGGTTGTAGCTCTCCCTCTCAACTTTGATGTGATACTCATATCACGTTTTTGTACTAGTTACCTTTGATTCTTAATGAATATCAAGGAACAACTAATTTTCTTCTGAAAAAAAAAAGTAATCAGTTGCGCTCTCATCTTGGTCCACAGGAGATCAAATTAAAAATAGTCACCGGAAGGGAATATAAGAGAGCACATCGGGTCGTTAACTTGCAAGGCTCTGTAGCCTTGTGAGTTAGCGCCCCGACATTGTTATATGTCATTTGATTCACAAAATTCAATCATTCCCAAACATCTTTTTTCTTATCGTCCCCTCACGTTACAGGATCCAATTGTGGTCTTAAACGATGAGCTCAATGTTCCACCGATCGCTGAGGCTTCAGACAATGAGCTTGGCATTCCATTGAACCTCGTTTTGCATTGGAAGGATGAAATCTGATAATCACCCAAAGAAACATCAGAGGGTTTGTGGGAGATTCTAGGTCTTAAATCCCATATCAAAGCTTAGCATTTCGATGAGGAATTTGATAACTATCACATGTTGTTGTGTATGAAGATGTTTGGGATGTGAGCCAAGACTATATGAATATAAATTTTGTAGGCCAATGCATATTATTTGATGTAGGTTTTTCTGCTCCCTAGAGACTGGAAACTGCTAGTGGCATGTAAGGCAAGTGTTTTTTATTACCATATAGTTTGTGCTTCAATCTTGTACAAAAAATATCTATATCATACGTATACAATTTTTCACTTCAAAAAAATTTAGTTTTTTAATTGTTCGGCGATGCAAATTTTAAATTTAACACTATTCAATTTGAATTATTTCGTCTATCTGAAAACACATTAATGCAACAAAATAATTCAATTGAAACATTTTTTGAATGTCCTCATAACTTTATCTTCTTTGGTTTCCCAGGTTTCTTGTTCATCATCAATTCCTTGATTTTGTGAAGGTGATTCCTTGATAGATGTTGTAGCCTATTTCTTTATTACAGTTGGTGAATATTATATAAAACACACATCCTTTGTCAAATCCAAAATTCTTTTGATCTAAAAGTTTAACCTCTACCAGTTGTTATAATAGTTACGGTATCTTTTACTAACTTCAAGGAAATTTCTAACATTGTCCATCTCCTCGCTGACTCACTTAAAGAATATAAGGAAAGTTGTGTAACCTTAATTAAGTTAATCGACTTTCCTTGAAAAAAATCAACTCAATCGAAGTGGGCATTAAATAGCAGGCATATAGTTGCAATGCAATAAGAAATTGTATATGATGAATAGTGAGTGTACATAAAGTATATAATTAATTAAACTTTTTGAAAAATTGGAACAAACAATATTTATACGCTGCAATTGTTGAGGTATATAACATGTTACGAGTATTAAATAGTAGATATAGCAGTTGCAATGCAATAAGAAATTTTATATGATGAATTGCGAATGCACTGAAAGTATATAATTAATTAAACTTTTTGAAGAAAAATATATGTAAAAGAAGAGAGTATTTTTTTCCCCAAAGATGGATTCTAGATTTTTTATGTTTAGTTAGGAAACAAGGACATGTTTTGAAAACTTGTTTAATTATTTGAGCAGGTTTAGAAGTACATTCCAAGATAATTTGAAGGAAATTCTAAACATGTTCATAGGTAAGAAGTGTTGGACACCATTTTGTATGCTTACTTTTGTCATATCATCCATGTTTTGCCTTCAAAATCCCTCCATATTCTCATATTTCATCCACATTTTCTTTAAATTTGACCATATAAGGTACATTTGTCATTACTTTTTATGAATTGAATTTTGCATATTTTAGGCATTAAAATTATATTTTTAACAAAAATTACAAGATTTCATAACTTCTCGTAATTGCTTCAAAGTTTGTATGCTTGCGGGGCAGTTCGGTGAAATTTTAGACATGTGGTGTGATCCTTGATGTCCAAAGTTGGATAAATATCATTTTTGGTTGTAAACCTTTTTGTATAAATACCTCAAGACATAGATGGTTTGACAACTTAAGAACTTGGAATTTATACTTTGGATTTAATAGAATTTGCAAAGATCAAGCTTTTGAGATCATATTTGTGTCGATTGTTTCAAATAAGTTTTATGTATTAGTTCATGTTGTTAGAGGAGTTATCTTAGTTGGTTACACTTCAAGTCTGCAAGCAAAGCATTGGAGGGCCCCCTTTTCCAAGCCTGTGCACTCAACTTCTCCTCATTTTCATGTGACAGTGGTATGTGTTTATGTTTGATGTTTACTTGTTGAAGGTTGTTTCTAGCTCTATTTTTCATTAGAATATATACTTAATTGTTGAAGCACCAAAACAAATTGTGAACTGATTTCTCGTAAGATAATTCAATGTCTTATTGCTTTCAACAATGAAGTTTTGATGATGTAGTTCATCTTTATGGTTTTTTGATGATGTAGTTCATCTTTATGGTTTTGATGTTTTTGTGTTAGATCTAGGTGCCGATAAGTTTAAGAAATCTACTAAATACACCTTCCGTAAGGGAGTTTAGTACTTCTTAGCTTATAACATTCAAATTATTCTAAGTTCATTTGCTTAATGAATACACCTTCCGTAAGGGAGTTTAGTACTTCTTAGCTTATAACATTCAAATTATTCTAAGTTCATTTCCAAAGCAGTGCGTTTTAAACTAGTCTAGATCTAGATCCATATACTTTGGATGTGTTTCTAAGTTTTACGATTCCAAAATGACAATTATAATATATGCTCTAATTTAATACAGTAGCTTGGACCAACAAAAAGGCACAAAGGACATATAATCTGGAAAAAGGTTTAGTTGATACTGAAGTAAATGCATAACCTAAATTCTTGAAACGTTCTTTCTTGAGTGGAGATTTTAGTAAAGAAAGAAAAAACGAAAAAAAATTAAATAAGGATTTGTGTTTAACTCATGCAATATGCAATACATACTTAGCAGATTGAGTTACGCTTATCACAGTTGGCCATAGGCCAATGGAAAGAAAAAGAGAAAAAAAGAGAGTAGGCTGAGAATGAAACTAATACAATGTGCAGATAACTAATATCTGAAAATAAATGCTTGCTTGGTATACATCCTCGATGTGCTTTTTTTGCAGAAAAGAAAAAGAATGTAATATACAGAGTATTGTATGTGCAAGATGCAATTTACAAATCTGCATAAGAACATTGTAAAAGCTACGTGAATACTTGGACTTAATTGTCAATAAATATATATATATATATACCTTCGTAATTGTCAAATTTAACTATAAGTCCACCTGTCAATTCCTAAGAGCATTGTTTCTAACCATTGCAGCTAACGCCCATACATTGCTTCCTTTTCCCTTGAGCATTTTCTATATATTTGTTTTGAGTTTTTTTCATTTATTGTTTTTCAGATCTATAACCATTTTATATAATACAACCATTGAAGTTTAATCTAGATTAGAAAAATCTGAATCTCATACTAACATACAGGCAAGCGTAGAGAATAATCTAGAAATGACCAAAATATAAGAATTAAGTCTGTAATTGAAACTTGTAGCTACTACTTTGCAAAGTGAAAAGATTAACAAAACTTGTGTCGAAATAAACCTCCACGTATGGAAGCAAAGCTTAATACTTTTCACTCTTTAAATTTGTTACTTTCCGTTGTCCTAGATGACTGGCTACCTTCTTGCTTGTACATATCAATCTAGAGATCTTAAATAACATACAGCTGGTTGTACTATTGAAAAAAATCGTGAAAACTCCAGGCCTACACCCTTTTTAACCTATTCAAGCACAATCTAAAGCTACATATATCATTTGACATAAAGCAACCTTTCTGAAGCTATTGTCCATCTTTTGGTCGCAAAGGAAGCCTTGGCTATGTCAAGACAGATCTCAACTCCCGATTCACTTTGCAAACAATGTTTTAAGAGGAAACATGTTGGCAACAAAGTAAAGAAAATAGAAATTGCATAGACAATCCTAGCCATCTTCCTCCTCTAACAGCATATGGAGTTGATAAGATTCCAATACCACATACCATGTTCATTTTTTAGAATTGGGACCATTGTTGTATGAATTTTTCAACCATGGTTAATATTATACTAAGAATCTAAACTTATTTAAGGCTCTAGATTTACACCAAACAAAATTATGTTGTTGGATTTTCATCTTCCTACTGAATTCTAAATTCGGTCTCTCATAAAATTATTAAAGTTGTCTAGACATAGAGTAGTTGATTTGTCAAAATTGAGAAACCAAGATTTTATAGTAAACTGGATTTGAAACCAAAATCAAGAAATTCAATGTAGGAATACAATTGAGTACAACAGAATACTTAGCATATCTTAAATTGGAAGTATGTACACCATTCAATAACAATTGTCTGAAATGATTGTCCAAAACTGCACTCTTTCTTGGGGAAGTAGTAGTTCCAAGATCTACTAAATTGAGTAAAACAAATATTGTCAAAAGTCAGCCATATATTGAATAAATCCTAGCTGCATATTTACCATAAATAAAGAAAATATAAACATTTCCAGAAAACTGCAAACTTGTATGTGCAAAAGAACCTAAGAAAAGAAGAAAAAAGGAATTTCCTAAGTTGCCAAGAAACGTGGGTATGGGGAAGGGTACTAGTACGGGGACGCCACTTTTTGAAACAGGGTACTTGGGTATGTCGAGGTACTATATGCCACAGTCACATCATACATGCATATTTGATATTTTCTAAATTCAATGATTCATACGAACATCCACATTGAAATCTTGAAACATAAAATAATAAATTTGATAAATCTTATGACATAGACTCATAGTAGATATCAAGTGGAAGACTGGAAGATTGAAGTTATATTAATATAGTTAATAACATAAATTCTTATATGCCATGACACCATGAGTTCAAACTTGATTTGTCAAACTACATTCAAAATTTGCCTAATGCCATTCCAGACATGAAAAAGAAAGTTCAAAACACTAAACATTGAACAATGAACAAGATAGCTGATTTGGCTCCCTAAAGCTATGTCATCAACATCCTCAAGATCAATGTCATCAGCATCACTAAGGTCCTCTGTCATGCTGTCGCTGAGTAGTGAGCACGAAGCACTAGCAATGACAAATAGAGTGCCACATGGGTTTAGGAAAGGGGCAAGGGCCCACATTACAAGTGTTCTAGTGTTTTAATTTTTAATTTTTAAAATTGCAAACTTCAAACATTGCAAATTAATCTGCCCTGACCAATGAGCTAAGGTAAATTTTCCAATGGTTGTACCATCTGGGTACCCAAATACGCGGTACGACATACCAAAATCCATGCGAGTACCCTGTTTTCATAAATGAAGTACCCGATACGTAAGGTTGGATTTGGGGACGGCTGGGGACGCACCATTGAAGTACCCAAGTACCTAGTACGTGTACCCGACCCGCCGGTATGGGTACCAATGCAACACAGGGAATTTCCAATGAAATAGTTCCATATAATAATCATCATTCTAAAGTGAAACCAACACAGTTACCCTACAAATCTAGTCTCGTGTTTTTTAAGAAAAACATATTAGAGCAACATAGGCTACACTATCTGACCAAATGTTTGGGTTCTAGGGGGCCTGAACTTTTTTGTAGTACCAGAGAATATGCTTAGTTGATTCATGTGCATTGCAAAAGGCACAATGGGGACATTTGAGACTTAAATCTAAGAAGCGATAACTTAAGTCCAACCCATGACAAAGTAAGAAACAAGCAAAATTTGCAAATACCCTGGAGTTTATAGATTTAGGATGAGGGCTCCCACTTAAGTTTCCAGGCTTCATTAATTTTGGCGTGAATTTGTCAAGTGGCTACTGGTCATTCACAAGCATAACCTAGCTTAAATTTTTTGAAATACTTGGAGTGTCTCGACTTCCAATCCTTTCACCAATTGACTGGGGTATTCATACAAAGATTGGAAGACAATGAGATAGGGATTAGTTTTTTGAGCCTTTGAAGGATGATCTTCTGTACATTATACAATATGAATTTAGCTATGAATATGATCTACAACATATATACCATTGTTGATGGCAATACAAGTTTTTCATTGTCTTTATGATATTCATAAAGAGGCGAGAGGTTAACGCTAGGGATGTCGTCAGTCACTGGAAAATTGAGAGATCAATGGAAGTAATTCTTGCTTTAATTGCCTATGCCACCATATTTAATATGATTGCGGCAGTACATAGGCCCTTCCAGCAAAGCCTAAGAAGGGCCACGACGAATAGGAATTGTAATGTCAGTTGGATGCAGGGCAGTGCATAGGTGGGGAACATTCTGCTTAGGCCTCACTTTGAAGAAGCAATGTCATCACAGCAGGTTTTTTTAGGAAGTCTACTTATATATGTACAGACTTCATAGAGAGAAATAATGTGGTTTATAAACTATCAAAAGAGGGTGTTGAAATGGGACCTAGTCAGTGGCATGTATGGGAAAGAAAACAGGGGCAGGTGGAGGCGTTTGATTCTAATACTTTTTACCAGTTTCTAGTCTTTTATGGATTGCGCTTTGAAATTGATACACCTATCACAGATGTTGGTGTTATAATATATATATAAATATATATATATAGTGGAAAAAAGGTTTCAAATAGATATCGCTATACCTAGTTCAAAATCAAGAACCCAATATCGGAAAACATATGTTGCAGCTAAGACTTATATATATATATATATTTGTCTAGTGGAAAAAAGGTTTCAAATAGATATAGCTATACCTAGTTCAAAATTAAGAACTCAATATCGGAAAACATATGTTGAAGCTTCAAGTCTTAGCAGCAAACCAAAGGGTCCAACGTCAATCAAAAGTATTTTATCCAAGGAACATACATAACTAAGCAAAAGAACACTACTCCCTGTCTCACTGTAAGAGTGCATAGTTTATATATATATATATATATATAACATTTTGAATAACATGGCAAGTTAGATGTTTATTTGTAGTCTGAAAATGGCAGTTTGCAAAAAACATTGTTCTTGTTTTTTTTTAAACAGACATCTTTCATAAAATTGTCCAAGCTATCAGGAAATATTGTCACCAAATGTGTTAAAGCATGTCCAAAAAAGGGAAATGCATCACTATTTCCTCTGCAAAACTTTGTTTCCAAGTCTGTTCGCTCAATATGGCAATCTCTTTTCGAATCATTGTAATCAGGCCATGGACCAAATGTGTTGGAAGAACATTGAACACTTCTAAAAGCACGTCAAGATTGGAATGCATTTGCATATGAGTTTCTTGCAAGAAAATAATTGTAGATTCCATGATTTCAATGTCATTTTTGACATCGTCCAAGTGTAATTTGAGACTACGTGTATTGAACGAAGATTTTAGAATGTGTGCATTTCTGGGAAGTGAAGGAAGTCCATATTGAAATTGCAAGGATGCATTTTCTTCCAATCTCTTTATTTCACATAGGACTTTATAGTGAGATGCAAAAATGTCTTTCTTCTAACATTTTTATCAAATACAAAGAATCCATGCTTCTGGCACGTGATAGGGCAGTGAAAGCAAGACCATGTCTTTGGGTTCCTTTTGGGTCAAATGCCAATGTATCTAAGGTCAGGCCTTGTGCTCGGTGGAAGGTTTGTGCACAGTCCAGTTGAATTGAAAACTGCACGCGAATAAAGATGCCTTTGTTTCCAAGAGACATTTCAGATGTCATTCTTTTTATAGGTGTCCAAGATTGCAAGATTGGAGAAGTATGCATATGTTGCATACTTGCTCTTGCAACTGGCCTACTTTCGGATCAGAAAACTGTATCCATATATGATGTCAGGGGATGCTTCTGTATAGAATTTTAAAACACCCTCTGTTAACAAGACCATCTTCTATGGCATAGTTCCCAGCAACAAGTTCAACGAGCATGTTTTGTTTGACTGTTATTGTGGAAGGGAGTTGATCTTTTTCTGTGTTGACAATTACCAACATTTTCAAATTGCGTTGCTAGACATCTTTGTTATTGTAGAAAAGATAAGGCAATGTTGGATCCAAAGGTGGTTTTCTATGGCAGTGTTGATTCAAAAAAGCAATGATGAAAAATTGTTTTTGTATGGAAAGAAAAGCAACAACTTTTCGTGGGTCCTTTTCTTTGTTGTAGCAGATAAAACGGATGACAGCTGGCTTGCTTCGTTTCAATGTCTTTGACTGTGTTGAATAGTACCATACAGCAAATTCTGCTAGGGACAAATGCTCCATCTCAGAGGCGTGCAAAACATATCTATCACGTATAGAAGGTGAGACAATGTCTTTAGATTCATCAGGTTCTTTCTCTAGGAAAGATGGTCTTTTTCAACACACCGGTTTATTTGTGGTCAGGAGAAGTGTTTATGAAGATTGTTTCCATGAAGAAGAATGTAGTGGCAATGAAAGTGCAATGTGGATTCCTTGTCTTGTTGACATTTGTTGCATACTCAACAAGGTGTTCCCAAATCCTGCGAATTGTTTCTATCTTCCTAGTCTTGTCAACAACAACTTCTTTGATTTGCCTAAAAGCATTTGTCACTGGCCTATCAAGTTTGGTTATGTACAAGCTAACATACGATGCAGTGGTGTAGGCATCTATAAAGAATTGGGAATCTGTGTTTGCTTGCCACAAATTGGGAACACCTTTGGCAAATGCGTTCGTCCAAATGTCATGGGGGGTTCTCTTTAGCAGAAGAGTAGGTCTATTTATTGAAGAGCGCAATAGCATAATGTATTCTCCTTTGTCGATATGCAGTTCTTCAAGAAACATGTCAAATGTTGTAGCCCTAGAGTATTCTTTGGAATCAAGAAGAAGTTGAACATGTTTTCTTTCTCATTCAATTCAATGCAAACGTTTTCCAAAGGTTCTATTATTGTTATCTTATTAGTGGGGAAGGTGGGGAAACCAAATCTACATTTTGTGTTTCTATGTTGTTTGCATGTTCTTGTGTGGCTATGAGTTTGTATCTTGGAGAATTCCTTTGGAAACAATGAAGAATCGGCTGAGATAAATCGATCAACAAAATTTGTTATTTCGTCGTTTCTGTGTTTCCCATTAATTGGTGCATCGACAATCCAAAGTAAGGCATGTTCATGTTCATTGCCTTTTTGTTGAAACTTTGTTGTGAAAAAAAAGTCTTGAATATTGCCATATAATGTTTTATTTTTTAGTATCAATGACTTAAATGCATTTATTCGATGTCTATAGTAGCGGCTACAAAGGACTGGGTGTTTTCTTATTAATGAATTAATGGCTCCTTCAATTGAATGGTTGGTCAGTACATGACACTGAAAACTTGCAACTTTATGTATTGCATTGCACAAAGGTTTCCATAGATGCTCAGCTGTTGAAAATCTAACGAAAAAGGTCGGAGGGCCAAGTTGTCGAATCATTGCCAAAAGATTTTTTTTCATATTATCGATATAGTCAGGGGAGGTTCGAATTGATTTTAAAGTGCAAAAAGCAAATGGGGATCGAACGATTTTTTCAAGATAATCTTTTGATTTGACATCTTTAGCTATCAATTTTTTGCCTTTCAATTCTCCAATTCGAATCAAAATCCAAGCCGTGCTCGTTATTATTTTTATTGTTTTGAAAAAAATATTCGTAGAGTGTTGTTCAAAGGCAGTGTAATCATGTTGTAGTTCCCAGTTTGCTATTTGTTGATATCGATAGTGTTTGTAGATATCCTCGAGTCCTCCATTTCCATAGAAAAGTGTCGGAAAATTAATGTCCTCATAATACTTGTCTTGGAAAATCCCAAGAGGACGATAGTTTTCAAAAGGCTCAATTTCTATTATCTTGTTCACCAAATCATCTATAAGTTGTGTTTCTCCATATCCACGTGCCAATGTTTCATAGGGTGCAGGTCGAGGGGCGAGCCTAACACGACTAGAGAGTACACTTAAGCAAAGTTTCATGTAGGTGACATGAACTGTGGTGGCAGTATAATATTCAACAAGACAAGTGCATGGATGTGGCAGAGTTGTGGTAGAGTTCTTGGGGTTTCTTTTGGGAATTGGTTAAGTTTAGTGCTCTGTCGTGTGGGTTGGTCTGCAGAAACCCCTGAACTGTTGTATTGTAAACTTGCACTTGTACTATAATTGAAACTCGACATGCCCACTTGGCATGCCCATTTTATATTTTGATGTCTCTTATGTTTGGCTAAGTGTTTAAGTTAAACGTGTTACTGTTGGACTCAATGTGTTAACAAGTAAAATTGTCTAACTAAGATAAAGTGCATAGAATATAAATGTGTTAAGTATTCCACAAGGAGTCATAATCTATTGGAATTCCAACCTAAGTTGGTCTCACTCTCAACAAGGGAGACTCGAGAAGTGCTGCACAATCCTACCGAAAGGAAAGAGGAACTTAGGTTATGATCATGCTAGTAGCCCCGTGACAGGTGGTATCAAAGCAGTAAACCAGTTGGACTCTTCACCGAGATGCTGAAAAGTTGTCGATGGTTTCCGTAGTTGGGAAGTATTGCATGGAGGACGTCAATCGGGTATCAGGAGGTGCATTGAGCAACAATGCCCCCGGCTTACCTTTAAGTGACCATAGAGCAGATCAACCGATACTGAAGTGCACCCAGGAGTTGGTGCCCTCCCACAAACATGCAAGGGTGAATTGCACCCAGACGCTTAACGAATGTGGGCGCTCGAGGAAAGAGAACCAAGCAACAACGAAAGGGGCATCCAGCGGAGGTGCCTCTATGCAGCAAAAGCTCTTGGTAGAGGAGTTCCTAGCGCAAAACAAAGGTCATTGGCGCGGTTTGAAGTTTGCTTGGACTGGTAAGGGTTGTGGTGCGACGGGTAAGGTGCTAGGAAGTGTGCCTCGGGAGGGAGGTGTGCCTAGAACTTAGCATACTTCGATGGATAGCCGAGAGAGCTCAGGCTAGTGAAAATGGTAAGTGATTGGTGGATTTTGGTTAATTTGATGCTTTGTTTATGCACGATTGCACTCAACAGGAGTTGCAGTAAGGAAGAGTCGTGGCAAGCTGCAATGCAAGCCATGGCAAGAAGTCTAGAGCAATATGATTGCAAGATGAGGCAGATGTTCCAAGAGCATGAAGCGAACGTAGAGCAGTTGTGCTTGCAAAGCAATGATCGAGTGGAATGCCTACGGGGATTGGCAGACCAAGTGGAGGCTTGGAAGCTTGCCAAGTCGAGGTCACTTGGTGGGATGAATGACGCCTAAGAGAAAATGAAGGTGCAACCAAAACCATCCGCAAGGCCGAGAAAGAAGATAAGATGTTACCTTTACAATGGAAGTCACTTTGTGAAGACTTACCCAATGAAGGCAAAGTCGGTGGCATGTTTGGAAATAGTCCATAGGAAGCCAACTGAGTTGATACTAGCTTAAAGAGAGGCCCAAGGGCAACAACCTTCAGAAGGATCTTGGAAGCAGCTAAGGCATTGTTGGCATGCATAAGCAATTTGGCAGCAAGCCAAGGAGAGGGTTCACAAGATGTAGACTAGCAAGGACTTTGCTTTGTGGACGCAATAGTGAGTGGGTTGAAGGTTGCCTCGTTGATGGACACCAACGCCTCCCACAATTTTGTGAGCAGCAGAACTGCGACGACGCTTCATATTAAGTCAAAGGGAAATGAGGCCACATTCAAAGTGGTGAAATCAGCAATGGGGTCGCTAACCGAAATGGTTCATGCAACACGAATAAAAGTTGGAAACTGTTACAACAAGATTGACTTGGTGGTCGCTCTGTTGGATGACCATTTATTTGTCTTGGAGTAGGATTTCTCAAAGTCAATTGAGGTAGTTCGAGTTCCATTCATGAGTCATTTAGTGTTCTTGAGTGAGCCTAAGACTTGGAGTGTGTAGATGACGTCGAGAAGGAAGTTGGGTTGCATGCCTTGGATGTCCTCCATGCAGTTGTTGATATGCCCAACACACCTGTAGACATGCCTTGTGGCATCACATGATAGCAGGAAAAATTGGCAAAGGGAGAACCCAAAAAGCGACGGAGACAGTGGATTGCTTGGCACATAAGTTGAAGACATTGGAGCTTGAGGAAGACTTGGTTGTGAAGAAAACCAAGTTGTTGTGTGTTCAGATAGACCATTCGCAACACATTGGAGACAAGGTGGAGCTTCCTACAACAGTGGCAGCAGAGGTCATGGAGGAAAACACATCCGACAAGTCAACGTGTGGAACAAGTGATGACAACCTGGACGAAGCAACTAGAGAGGTGTGTTCGCTTGGGCAAGACAAGCAGAGTCTTGACAATGGCCAATGCAAGTAGGCATTGACCAACAATGTGAGCAGTGGACAACAGACTTGGTGGCAGATGCGGAGGATGACGAGGTGACATAGGTGCCTCAAGCAATTCTGATGTAATATCAAGGTGATGGTGAAACTGGGGATTTCTCGGCACATGATGCAGCAAACATCATGGCCATTTGTGCACACACTATCGGGATCCCAAAGTCCCAACTGATGCATGAGGAATTGGAAGAGGTGGGTTGCATACTGTTTGAGACAGAAGTAGTCCTAGCTTATTTTGAAAACAAATCTCACATGTGCATTGAGTTGGATGAGGGGAACTCCAAGGTGGTGGAGGTCACACTAGGCACCCTTCGAGAGTGCAATGACTGACAAGATGAGTTGCTTGTCTCAGAGAGCTCGCAGCACCACAAGGATGGGAGAAAGACTTGGTCTCCTTTCAAAGGAACGAGCAAAGGGTCAAAGAAACGAGCTAATAGGAGACAACAACATGTCGATACGAAGGAAGCACCTTTTTTGATGGTAGGCCATGTGACAAACTTGTGTGAGTTAGATTTTGGATTTCATGAGTTTGAGCTAACGGTAGCCCGATTGAAGGAGTTGGGTTGCAGCTCTTCGGGAGCTTAGGTTGCCTTAGAGTACTTGTGAAACAGGCATGAGACAGATGGGTGTATGACTAATGGTTTTGGGAGCCTTGGAGGTGGTGGCCTTGGTCACCACTTTCCATTTTGTGTGGGATGAAAAATGAGCAAGTTAGCTCACTATATTTGGCATAGGAAGTGAGGTCATAGGCACCTTGTGGAGGTTTTCTTAGACAAAATTTAGCCAAGTTTATGCGAGAGCATATACATGGACCATGAAGTGGTGTCGTGGTTGAGTTTTGAATGCAGAGGACAATTCAAAAGTATTACATCAAAGATGATAACTTTGCCCAGTTTCAGCAGATTGGCATGGAGCAAACAAAAATACGGAAGGGAATACACAGTTGTGGCTTGAGGAAGTTCACTATCATGGTGGTTGAGTGCGATGTTTGGATTAGCTACCCAACCAGTTCAACACATGGGAGGCGCAGCAAATGGATGCATGAAATAACTGGATGAGTACCACGATAGTAGTAGGTTGGGAAGTGGCTTCTTAGGACGACCTAGTTGCAATAACAGTTGGCAGTACAACAGTTGCAACAGATGTTTCCGGGTGTGGAAGGCATCTTGGAGACATTGTTGAAGGTGACGACACTTTCGACTTGGGGAGGATGTAATGGCCTTGGTGTAGTGCCACCTTGCTCCACTCACCTCACACGAGCAAGTTGGCATGGGGCTTTCCCAAGGCACAAAGACGGGTTGCAACAACTCGACTTAGGAGCCCCTTAGCTCATCCATGGACAAATAGGAAGCTTGAATGGGAAAGCAAACCAAGTAGCACGGTGGGCAAGCGACATCACGACATTGGCAAAGGCTAGCAGCAAATGCACTAGCATCAACATGACTTGGAAGCTTAGCAACAGAAGCATGCCAAGTCCGGCAAGTGGGCACACAAGTGTTGGCTAGCAAGGAAGTTGAGCGTACATCACATGAGACTTGGCAAAGACAACATGTCAAAAGTGTTAGCTAGTGTGGGTTGATCATACCTTCGGAAGAGTGTGGCAGGGCGACAAACGAAGTCACCCAAGGCATGGCAAGTCGGGAGCAACTGGGAGTTAGCGTGTTGGGAGAATAATGTCATCTCGAAGGAGTGTGACCATGCTTGGNAGTGTGGCAGGTCGACAAACGAAGTCACCCAAGGCATGGCAAGTCGGGAGCAACTGGGAGTTAGCGTGTTGGGAGAATAATGTCATCTCGAAGGAGTGTGACCATGCTTGGGTCTCACACTCACACGACGAGCATGCCTATATATACCAGGCAGGAGTCCAAAACAAAATCAACCAAGGAACCACATGGAAGGCATCCAAGGGTAAAAAATGACCAAGGGGCAAGCTCTTGCAAAGTTGTAGGGTGTAGGTCGCAGGGGTGAGACTAGAATGATTGGGGAGCACACTTGGGAAAAGTTTTGTGTAGGTCAGAGGCATTATGGTGGCAGCAGAAGATACATCAAAATAAGCACACAACTGTGGCAGAGTTCTTGGGGTTTCTTTTGGGAGTTAGTTGAGTTGGGCGCTCTGTCAAGTGGACTGGTCTATGGATTCCCTCGAGCTGTTGTAACCGTTATATTGTAAACTTACACTCGTACTATATTTGAAACTCGACACTCCTAGTTGCGGTGCCCACTTTATATCCTGGTGTCTCTTGTATTTGGCTAAGTGTTAAGTTAAACATGTTACTATTAGGCCTCAAGTCAAGCATCCACTAAGCAAACAATCTGAATTCTACATATATTTCAAGTTATAATCCTTCCTAGACCTTATAGGGGCTTAACATACACTGTGTATGCAAAATCTCATGAAATGCCTTCGAATATGGTGTAAACACTTTTTGGAGAAACTTGAAAATTAAGTCTCTTTGTATATACGCAATTTCATCCCTCGCCAATAAGTTATAAACTCTCCACATACCTTATATGGAGTATGCATAAAACGTATTAGATTGTGGGAAGACAATGTAATCGATCTCCATCGCCTTCTATATGACTTGTCCCTTTTAGAACCCAACGGTATGGATGTCAAAATAAGGTATCACCACCCCCTTCATTTGTTTGAATGGGACAACTCTAAGGTGGGGAAATGTACTATTTGGAAGCAATTAAACCCTCCAAAGGAGTTACAAGAGAATATGAATTTGGCTCTTTCTCAGCAAAAACATGCAACTCCTCCCGCCCCCCCAAAAAAGGGGGAGTCTAGTCTCTAAGCCTAGGATACTCCAAAATTGTAGCTAACCAAAACCTACTACCCTAGTCCCCCATCTAGAAATATGTCTAGGAGGTCGCATGTCCAAGATTCCTATTTTTGTTTGGATGCTTGCTTGCAACAGAATATTGGCTCATGATAATCCATGTAGAAGAGGATTTCATGGACCCTCTCGTTGTTGTATGTGTAAACAAAAAGAGGAATCTTTCAAGCAATTATTTTTTAGTGTGAATTGGCTGCAAACTTCTATAAGTTGGCAATTAAAGATTTTGATAATCATATTCACCCCCCAAGGAAACAAGACAAATGTTACTAACTTGGAGTCATCACTTTCACAGTTCTATGCAAAAGAAACCCCCTTTTAAGATATAACGTATGGTGTTACCTAAATTTGTAATGTGGAAAATCTCGCTAGATCATAATAAATACATATTTAAATATGAGCGCCCCCAAGACTAGTAAAGCAGCAAGACAGTGCCAATGCCAATTCCTCCTATAAGAAGAAATTATTTCTAATTGAATTAGTCCAAAAATCTTATCAAATCTAACAATAGAAGATGAAAAACTATAGCTACAAGATCGGTTATTCTCTCATCGTCCTACGAAGACTCGCTAGGTTCATCACCCTTCCTATTCTCAGCAATAGTGGTCCATGCTAGGAGCGAGGATTTTGACAATGAAAGAATGAACAAAATCATCTTATTATGTTATTTGATGGAGCGTCCAAAGGAAATCCTAAGGTAGCATGTGTGGAGGGTGTCATTCTTAATTTCGGAGGAAGTTAGAGATTGAGCACACTTGGGGAATGTTGAAGTTTTAGGGTTTAGAGGAGTTTTTAATTTAAGTAGTAAACTTTAATGCATGAACATATAAAACCAGATTCATAAGAGTACCGC
The DNA here is from genome assembly GCA_001517045.1 of Pseudotsuga menziesii. Lineage (NCBI taxonomy): Eukaryota > Viridiplantae > Streptophyta > Pinopsida > Pinales > Pinaceae > Pseudotsuga > Pseudotsuga menziesii. The sequence goes on from LPNX010571691.1 coordinate 158,163, forward strand.
TCTAATAAAACTAGAACTGTAACAAACAAACTTAATTTTCATCTCTTTCAACTTAACGCTCCATATCAATGCGTTAAAGTTGGTCCTCGAGAATCATAAAATGTCATTTACATTAACAACATGATAAAATAATGTACAGTAGATATCAACAGTAAAGAATCATAACCAATATTTGAATCAACCTTGGATACTCAGATTTCATATTTGATCTTGTCACCAAAGGGACAAGTCAACTAGGCAAACAATTTATGTATCTTGAGAGAGAGCCTATGCTAACCAATGACACACAGTCATGTTGAGTAACGATGCAGTCACATAGTGCAAAGATACACAGTCATACCTTACACAGTCATGCTTTCACAGTCAAGTTGGAAAGACTACAGTCCACACATAAAGTGAAACTCACGGTCACGCTGGGGAAGACCCATAGTCCACACTAGAGTAACAGGCTCAGGGTCACGGTGGAGGAAAACCACAGTCCACACTACAGTACAGGCTCACGATCACAGGGGAGGAAAACCACAATCCACACTATAGTACAATCTCACAGTCACGGTGGAGGAAAACCACAATCCACACTACTATACAGGCTCACGATCACGATGGCGGATCGCAGAAGGATCATGCAGATCAGTCATGCTGGAGGAGCTGCAGGTACAGTCACGGTGGAGGAGCCCACAAGTACAGTCACAGTGGAGGGTCGCGAAAGGATCAAGTGGATTAGTCATGTTGGAGGAGCCCGCAGGTACAGTCACGCTAAAGGGTCGCAAAAGGATCACAGACCTAGTCTCGTGGAGCAGTGAAAGACCACGTAGACACGAAAGGAGAGGTAAGACACACGCGGGAAGAACTGTCACACACAAGAGGTCACATGGACACAAAGATAAAACACGGGATAGTTCCAATCACTGTTAGCAGTAGTCACACGAGAGAAGGAGTCGCAATCAGCAGCAGTCACCGGTGGCAAGTGAGGCTTCACTTAAAGGATACTTTGAAATGAAAGAAAACCTTAGTCTTTTATAAGGTGGGTAACATATACAATACACCATCAAATACTTTAGATAACAAAGGTCCTAAGAGAAGGGTCCAAATAAAATCATAAAATAGATGTTTAATGGTTTTATAATAAGGTCATAACGTAAAAGGTCCAATGGTTTTATAATAAAACCATAAAGTAAACAGTCCAAAGGTTTTATAATAAAACCATAAACAATAAGTGGGTCAAAGGTCCTTTTAAAAACATAAAGTAACCAAGTAAGATAAAGGACCAAGATTCAATCAAGGGGGTCACAATAAAACAACCCACATACCCACAAGATAAGGTGAACCATAAAAGGTGGACAAACAACTCCTTTATACCAACAAGACCAGTAATCTTTTCTCTCTCTCAAGGTACATTGTTTTATATATTTGTCATCACTGTATATGGGAAAGATCCAAACCAGATGGTACGATCCTTTGGTCCTCAATACTGTTCCTAAGGGTTAGGTGCTAGTGACATCATCAAGGGTGGCCAGTCCCTTGAGAAGCAACCTAGCAATAATGATTAGGAGAGAGAGCATCACACATCATCATCTTCCATTCTTAAAGAATGGCTCTCAGCTCTAGGCCGAGTTCCAGTCCCAGACTAAATCAAATTCCTGCTAACTAACAAGGTGCCTCCATTCTCCCAGAGAATGTCTCTCAATACTAAGTTGAGCTTCGGTCCCAGACTGAATCATGTTGATCAACTCCTGGACTTCGAGTGGGTCCTCCATTATCCCGAAGAATGGTCATCAGTACTAAGTTGACCTTCAGTACCAAACTAAAAATTGCTCAACAACCTGCAGGACCTACTTGGACATCGTGTTCCTGGTCCCAGACCAAAATACCCTAGAGGCATATAGGGTCCCTAGCCACATGCTAGGGGCTTTGCCATGGCATCGACCTGCTTGGTCCCAGACCAAAAACCCCAAGAGACTATAGGGGACCCTAGGGTACCTTCTAGGGTCTTACTCTGCCCTAGTTAACTGACTAGGGTACCATCCTCCCTGAGAATGGGTCTCGCAGCTACACTAACTTTAACAGGGAAATGGGGTTGCCACAAGTAATGAAGTCGTCGTGGTTCTTCTCAAGCGAATACTCCTTCTCAAAGCCCAACAAGCAAACAAAATACATGTTGTACATGATTCTTTGATTCTTCCAAGAGTTATTCAAGAAAAGTCCCTACCCAACCATTCTCACCTAGAATATATTTAAATATATTTAAAGTCCCTTTTTTAAATATATATATAAAAATTTAAAAAGTTAAAAATACATAATTGATTAATTTCATAGTTTGAACTATTTTAGCCTTTCAAGCCTCTAGTAGCGTCATCAAATTAAATCCTTTAAAATTTGATCACTCTAAGTCCACATTATACAAAAATTGGATTTGTGTGCCGTGAAGTAAACCCTAACTATGCATGACTCTAGTGCCATGGTATGTTTTGTAAATTTGACCTACAACTTTATCCCATTGTATGAGTTTGTAAAGGAAAATTGCATATATGTGTGTGTACGAAACACCAATAGCTTCATAAATAATAAGATTCAAGCTCTTTCTAATTCATTGTTCCAACTCCATCACTATTTATTTTTTTAACGGAAACGGTTAAATTTAATTAGAGACTGGCAAATGGGCTGCCAGGGCCTGAACAATTTTCTAGAGCTGCTATACTAATCTTCTTTTCCGGCTTGACAACCAGGACATAATTATGTTGTTTGAGCTGGGAAGAGCCTAGTGGACCAGGGAGATCATCCTTAAGAGCCTTAGGGGAGCGAGTGATTTGATATTTCACCGTTTACAATAATCTGACCCTTACTCAGGGTGGTACCTCGGTTGGCTTCCGCATCTGCTAGATTATTGAGACTCCTTAGAACATGGTAAGCCTTATGATTCCTGAAATGCTTAAGCATGAGGATGACTTTTCTGTGAGTGTGGGCCAAGCCTATATCGGTTGTCATCTTCTTGGTATGTAAAGTCTTGACTATCAGCCTAGAGTCACCGAAGATAGTCAACTTCTGAATGTTCCTCTTTCTTGCTTGATTCAGCCCTTGCCACAGTGCAAGATACTCCGCTTGGTTGTTGGAGGCGTGGCCTAGGCCCCAGGCATAGGACACACAGAGGGTGCCGGACGGATCGAATAAAATGTTGCCTCCTCCAGCTGGACCTGGATTCCCTTTCGAGGCCCCGTCAAAGAAAAGGCACCAATCTTCCAGCGATGATCTCCACTTGATGAATTCCTGTTCTTCCAGCCTGATGTCCCAACGGGCCTTATGAGGAGGATTGGTAGCAAAATTGCTTTGCTGGTTCACATTGATCTCCTTTAACCAGCGATCTTCTTCGGGAGAGAGGGCAGCCTCATTTATGAGATTAGACTTGGTGTTCAAAGCTTCAGATAGCATGGTCCTAGCCTTAATTGCCACTTGACTAGGGAGTCTGCGTTTCTCCTTAAAGATTCTGTTATTTCTTTCCAGCCAAACTTTCCAGCACAGAAACTTCGGGGTCCACATCCACGCTGTCTTGAGGGTATCTTTTTTGCTGAAGTTGAAGGGAGCTAAAGATATCCAGCTACTGATCAGCTCCTTGAAGGAGATAGGCCAAATAACAACGATTGAGCCTAGCATGAAATTCCAAACTTGAATTGTGAACTCACAGGAGATGAATAAATGATCGCTGGTTTCTTCAACGTGGTTGCATAGAGGGCACCGGGATGGCCCTTCCCATCCTTTGTTCTTCAGCTTTTCTCTGTCAATATGCTGTTGTGGAGGGCAGTCCAGGTAAAAATATCGATTTTTGGGATTGAGGCGAATTTCCAAAGAGCTCTCCACGGCCCTGGGTTGGGGGGAACCCAAGGCACCTCCAAAATCGCAGCATAGCCCTCTGCTGCAGAGTACGTGCCAGATCGAGATCCCCAACTTCGTCTGTCTTTGGCTTTGGCACCGATGGGAGATTTACCTTGCAATAATTTCAGCAACGTAGCAGCCTCCTCTTCTAACTCGTGGGGGAAATCGCCCAGGTTCCAATTTGCCCAAGACTCGTCCTCATCCTTGTTCCAGACAGAGATATCCATCAACGTTCTGCAATTATTAGCGTGGAGCCAATCTTTAATATTGCCCAAATCGCTGTAGTTGATGAGAGGTTGCTCCCCGAGGATCGAATCCTCCCATATTTTGATTTTTTCCCCATTGCCAAGAGACCACGTGAGCTTAGGCGTGAAGAAAGATAGAGCTCTCTTGCAGAGGGAGAACACCGGGGAAACTTTCTGCAATTTCATGGCTCTTTCCAGACATCTCTGCCTATCTCCTGTAAAGTATTTCTTCTTGAGAATCTGCTTGCTCCAGGTTTTTCTGCCTGTGATCATTTTCCATAGAATTTTGCCTCCCATAGCAAGATTTTGGGTGGCCACGTCTCTTATTTGAAGGCCTCCTTCCATTTTTGGCATGGTGATCTTATCCCAGCTTACAAGGTGGAGTTTTTTCTCATTGTTCCGGCCACCCTCCCACAGGAATCTACGAAGCAGCTCATTGATTTTGGCTGTGATAGTTTTGGGAGCTAGCATCATCGAGCATTGAAACCACTACTTCTGTGAATGGACTTGATTGTTTCAAGTTAAACTGACAAACTTTCAAAGTCTTCGCACTTTGAGTTTGATGTGGTTTATGATCCTAAATTGCTATATCAATCAATATGAATTACATAAGCTAACTATAAACATTTGAAACATGAATTAAAGTTGTTCAATATCTTAGTATTGTAGAAAGATCCATGTTTATTCACTTAAGTGCACTGGAAACTTATATTTTGAGTGTGAATGGATCTTAACATTTAAGAGGTGTTAGCCCTCATAATTTATATAACTTTGAAAATTTTAAAAGTGACATTATTGATAGATTCAATTGAAATTTTTATTATTGGTGATTTCTTGGCATAATAATCAACAATCATTCAATTAATTTTCTTATGATTTTGGGCTCCACATGGAAGGGAGCTCGTAGAAGCTCCTTGTCTGTTTAGGGGCTTCTAGAAGCTCCTAAACAAACAGGGAGCTTCTAGAAGCTCCCAATAAAAAGAGAGCAACTAAAGCAAGTTCCCAAAAAGCTCCTGAAAAGCTCTCAAGCTCCCAAAGAAGCTCCCAACAAAAAAGGGACATTTCGTATCAGCTCCCAAGCTCCCAGAAGCAAGGAAACGTCGAGTACGGGTTGCAAAATCTTGGGAGCGATACCCGTGCAATTATGCATAACACCATTAGGAATGGCATTGGGTCATCTGCAAAGCCAAGCAACTCAGGATCAACATTGGCCTTTATATTTGCAGTTTATTCTACCCAATGGTGATGATCCGTATTGGAATCTTTTCACCAAGTGGGTTTTTGATTCATACGCTTCTTTGATTGTAAAGCAAAGCATTTTGGGAGGAAGCATTAACCTTTAGACAATAAGCAGCTCAATGATCGCGCTTGAAAGACTTTCTAGTAAAAATTTAGATTATAGTAGCATAATTTGCTCATATTGGTGTTTCATATACGGAAATTTAGTGTAGGAATATTCGGGACCACTAAATTTTAAAACACCAAAAACAAGCGATTTAACTGCTAAAGTCTACATAGGTGTACATAACCTACCCCCTTTGGATTTGAACATGTGACCTCCTAAAAGGAAACACGTTCCCTTAACCATTAGGCCCACTATATAAACATTCTACTTCTGTATTTTATTCATACTTGATTTTTTCATTATGTTTTTTTTCCGTATTGAATATTCGTACTCGAATTATGCTACTATGAGTTAGATGCAACCATTAAAGTCTAATACGATTTATTCAATAAAGGCATTGTTCAAATTAACTTCGATGCAAAGACATATACACAAGTAGAATGTGGAAAATTTGTCATCTATAAAGACATGGAAATAAACTTACACCTAACCATTCCCAGTGGCAGTGAGGGAGTTGGTATACCAATATTCTAAAGGCATGCCAAGCGTTTACACTCGCATAGGCACTAAAGATAGCATTTTGGTGTATCAGTTGAAACCCAACAAACAAGTCCTCATAAAATGATTTGTTGCCCAAAAGAAACAAGGAAGATAGTGGCTGGTCCCTGCCTACGTAATATCACACCTAAGAGTCATAATATGTCTATCTTGGCTAGAATCCTGTTTCTTGGTAAACAGAGGAAAACCAATTGTGCTTGCCTTGCTTGTATGTGTTTATCTTTAGCTTAGGGTGCTTCAAAATGGACCGGATAAAGAATCTTATAAGCTTTGGAACCTCTAAGGGGGAATATGATCAAAAGTGAAAACATAAGGCAGCTTTTAGAGATAGAAGGATATTTCCATGGCCTTTCCATCTTGGGCAAAGTCATTCTAGTTTGGATTAGTGAATTTGTAAGCTTGGTTGGTTTGGAAAGGAAATATGTTTGTTTATTTTTTTATTAAAATTTAAATATTTTAAAATATATGTTTATGTCCATTATTTATAATGGAATTATGGTTAAAGTTAATTGTAAGTTTCAAATAATTTTCATGAAATAGATATAGTATTAAGTCAAATGATTGATTTTGTAACATGTGAGATATATTTACTACATTTTAATGCAATACTCTAAACATATATATATCCTTGCGCTAAACTGTTTCTAAAGCTACCATCGAAGATTGACACTTGGCATTGAACCACAAAGAAATGATGGATATTAAGTGGATGGAAACGAAATCATGAAAATAAAATCAGTGGACGCCAACAAAGAATATTTTACATATGCCTGGTACTTCACAAAACTGTGATGTTCAGTAGCTACAAACATAGTGATATGCTGACCTAAATCTGCATATCTATCGAGCTGAAAGGAAGCTGAGAAATGCTTTCAGAATTAATAAGGAAGGAATTGCTTTCGTATGTGACAGATACAACAATCGATATCAACCTGATAGCGGAGATTTTTAAAATAGGATTATTCATTCCTGTTTGAATACGTTGTGTGTCAACTTCATTTTACTTGAAGCCGAATATCCGAAGAACATTTCTCTGTTTGAAGTGATCTTTATAAAAAAATGTGTTTTTAATAAATAGAGTACTCATGCATCGGGTATGGGTAAAAGACTACTAACACAAAATTGCTTGACAATGAAATGATAATAAACAAAATTCACAAATACATTAGGATTCGACAATGTATACCCTAGCTTAAGTTTGACACAGTGTTAGTACCTATTTCTATGAATATATGGATTTGATCAAAAGCAAAACTTGCAGTTATACCATGCTTCTAAATGAGTGATTGTTTTCTTCTTTTTTGAGGAACCAAGAATGTCAGAGATATGACCCTGATAGGAAAGCACCTGTTTAAGAAACCAAGAATGACAGAGATATAACCTGGGTCCTGGATATTTAATGTTTCAATTATTTTAATTATTTTAATATGTATTTTTATTTTATATACATAGTTTAAAGTTGAGTATAGAATGAACCACATGTCAAATACATCTACAGAAGTCGGACTCACGTATGGCTTTACAAGTACAGGTGTTTAGATTATAGCAAATCTTCGGGACTGTCTTTTGGTTGAGTATAACCTGGGTCCTGGATATTTAATTTTTCAATTATTTTAATATGTATTTTTATTTTATATACATAGTTTAAAGTTGAGTATAGAACAAACCACATGTCAAATACATCTACAGAAGTCAATCTTCAGGATTCATATATGGCTTTACAAGTACAGGTGTTTAGATCATAGCAAATCTTCGGGACTGTCTTTTGGTTGTACATGTTTAGTTTCTAGGCTACTATTGATTTCTATTATTAGCTCCTCCATGTTTTAAAACTATGATCTACAAACTAATAACAATGATTTACCAATTTTCATCATTAAAGTTTTTGAACTGGATTTACATACACACTAATAAATATGCTGTACCAGTTTTCATCATTATAGTTTTTGAACTGTTTTGTGAGAGGACGTTCAGAAGGATGCCCAATGATGCTCGCAGCAATGGCAACAAGAGTAAACGTCAATCAACCACAGCATTGGCAACAGGGGCAAATGTCATGCAATAAGTAAGCCTTGAATTGTTGCTTCCTTGCTTGATTTGCTCTAAAATTCAAGGACCTCTATAAGTAATCAACACAATGGAAGATACGAAGGATCTTCAGTGACAGCTTCATCCAGCAGGCTATATCCATGGGAGATCCCAACATGTCTCACATGTTCATGAATGGCTTCAGGACCAAGGTGGTTCTCGTATATAACTCTCTCGCAAATGGGTTCGTGGTATTCGATCCGTGGTTTGCTTCAGTCTGGCTTCCACATAACCCAATAGACTGTATGCTCATTCTAAGATTTCCCATGGAGCCACTAGCGATATCCCCAAGCTATTGGCCGACAGATTCTCGCAGAAAACCTTATTCATGATATTCTTCAATGAGCTGATAACTTAGTTTGTTTTTACAATGATTGCGTCTTTGCTGCAAGTATGTCTTTAAAGGAAGCCCTAATTCTGTTAAGTAATATAGTAGTATGGAATGACAAAGAAACTAACAAAGAGTAGTATGAAATAAGAACATTGTCCTCTATCAAAAGGCATATGTCAATAAGGAGAATCGTCTACCACGTCAAACAAGTGACGCAGGCATCGTAAAAGAGAACAACACTACTTATCTAACACCATGAAAAAGAAATCCTTGTTCACGATCTTCTTCATTGAAATGAGTTGATAACTTGCTTTGTTTCTGCAAAGATAGGTCTTTGTGAAAAGGCAAGTTTGTCTTCAAAGGAAGGTCTTTGTGAAAAGGAAAGTGTCTTCAAAGGCAGACTTAACTCTTTTGAGTAAAAGAGCAAATTGCTTGTATAAATGCTTCAAAGGATAAAGAAAAGAAGATTTTGTGCCAACAACAAATCAATCTGTTATTTATCTTTCCTGTGCTGGTGCAAGAAATCTGATTCCAATTTTAAAGGCAATAGACGACAGGAAAGAGCAGAGCAGGAACGAAACCCATGTGATACCTTGACTTGAAACGAAAATGGATCCCTATTTTAGCAGTTGCATGACTTTGATGTTGCAAGCACCTTTTTTGGGCTCTTCTTGTGCTGAGACAACCGTAGAACTAGAACCGTTATAAACTGGAGCATTCATGCATATCACTAATGCAAACCTCTGACCAAAGAAAACAAATTTAAAAAAGCACAGAAAAGTCATAATGAAGCTGTTGACGAGCTCTCACAACTTTGATGACTCGTTTCACTAAGACACGCTAACTGGATGTCTGCTTGACATTGACGAACTTTCCATCTTTCCCTCCACTGTAAATATCCTGCAGAACTGAGGATAATTCAGCATTTGAATTAACATATTTTTCCAAGAAACGTTTTTCTGACAGCTTAGCGATAGTTGGAAAATAAATCCTTCTTTTCAACACTCGCATGGATTTTATTGCCTTCAGTACTCTATACCGAGGAAACATCCTTGCCTCCAAGCTGAATGCAAACAGTTCTGGATACTTAACAAGATCAATTAATGGAAGCCCCGCAGTCTTAACCAGAAAATCCATGTTACGCTTTATTTTTTCTTCTGTAAGCCCAATAATCAATATCCTTTTTCTCAATAATTCCGAAACCTGTTTTTCAGAGAAGCCTAAACTGCTCAAAAATTGCTGTTTTCGACCTAAGTTTTCTTTCCCCGTTGCCAAAATTACACTCAGGCCACAAGAAAACATCTTTGATCCCTTCTTTAACCCGATATCCTCTGCTTGTTTAAACGATTCCATAACTCTTTCCTCCGAATTGAAGACAATGGCAGGATGCTTTGCCAGTAAGTGTGACAATGCTTCGAAAGATAATAATTATCACTACATCGATCGAATTCGATTTGCTTTGGCGAAGGGCTGCGATCTGAGCGATCTGTTGCTGCGAGGAGACCAGCGATCTGAGCGTTCTGCTCGAGCCTCATCCCTGGAGCGACCT
>LPNX010571727.1:6030-30212 GCA_001517045.1 Pseudotsuga menziesii
TTCTAGCAGCCGCAATGGCAGAAGCCCAAAACTTAAAAGATCGACGAAATAACTCGACGGAATTGGAGAAAGAAGTGGTGCGCCATCCGCAACTACGAAAACCGAAGTAACTAAAGATTCTGACTCAAAAACCAACCGACAGCTGATTGAGACAGAGTTCATCGAAGTAAAATCAAAGCCCGTTGCTTATCCTCTTCCGCAACGGCGGACACATCGATGACTAAAGCTTCCGGCTCAAAATTGTTTTTGCAGTTTGGTACACAGTCTTGATGCCTCATTTCAGGGAATGAACAAACGCATTGGTAGCGCTCTTTTGGTTCTTTGGTTCCGTCTTGGCAGATGAGTAACGCTCTGGCAGGTATCATAGCTGGCACAGTTTTGTTGCCACGTTTGGATAGTAGGAACAGCCTGTTTGTAACGTTACGGGAATATGGAACGGTCGGTTATGATGAACGATTTGGCATTTGGCAGGAGGAGGCGGAACAGACTCTTTGGTAACATTTTGGTGAGTCGAACCGGTGACGATTCCTCCCACTGAACGCTTCAACAACTCGATTCTAGCCACGATATAAGGGTTCTAGCCTAGTTTATCCAGGAGAGATTCCAGTTTTTCAGCCAGTATGGGAGAAAAAAAAAAGTTTGCTATAAAATTATTCCAGATGCTGTTAGTATAAAGTCGACTATTCTCTATTACAACGGGGCTTCTTTGCCTGTTGAAGACCTGATTGTAATTTCCAGAGAGGAGTCTTGAAGACTTTCTCTTCAGCCTTCTGTTTTACAGCTTTCTGTAGTTAATTTTGACAGAGACAAAAGATAGCAGGAGAGTTTTGCTGCAATTTATCCAGAGTGTTGTTTGTATTTAGAAGTCGACCATTTCTCTGTTATAGTTTGGCTTCTTTATCTTTTGAAGTCCAAGTAGTAAGTTCCAGAGTGGAGGTCTTGAAGACTTCCTGTCCAGCATTCTGTTTCTGCAAATGCTGAAGTTGATGCCAGAACCATTTTGTACCATTTAAAGCCATTAATTGGATCGGTACCCATTGGAGAGGGACCCAAAGACGTATCCTAGTGGAGGGGGTGAACTCCGTTATCAACTTCTATTTGTGACTATGTTTCTGTGTTTTCTTCCTTGTATCTATCTATCAGTGTTGTGGTTTTCATTCCTGTTCTGAGCATTTAATTTCTGTTAATGCCATTCCATTAATTAACCTGTTGATCACATTCTTTTACAACAAACTTTTAATGCACTAAAGTTGAGGTCCTACGGATCATATTATGGTATCAGAGCTGGTTGAGTGTTGTGCAAGTTTGTGAATGCTTACCAGGTCCAAGTTAAAGGTTGGTGAAGGAGAATTAGTTAAAGGAGATCCTGAGATTGGCTCCAGGAGAACATTCTCAAGAACCATGTCTTCTCCACGAACGGAAGAAGGACATACCAAACGAGAAAAACCTATCATTTCTGAAACTGAGTTTCTGGAGGCTTTTATGAGCATGAAAGCCATGATGGAAATTCTACTCAATGAGCAAGCAGAAAGGAAGAAGAAAGAAGAAGGATCTTCATCCAGATATGCAGAAGTGAAGCCGGAAGAAAAGGGTAAAGGAGTAGGAGGTGATGGTGATCCTCTTGATACTAAACAGACTTTTTCTTCTTCTCATACTTCTCATAATGCAGGTCCTAATATGCCTTATTTCAAATTGGATGTAAAATTGGAATTACCTATTTATAATGGAGATGTAGATGCTGAAAAATTAGACAATTGGATCAAGCAGCTTGAAGTATATTGCAGGGTGCAGGGCATTAATGATGACCCTTCCAGGATTCAATTGGCCACTTTGAGGATGAGTGGAATGGATCTTACTTGGTGGGAGAGCAAGATTCAGCAAGATCTTCGAAAGAATGGTAAAATTATCTCAGTTTGGAATGAATTCATTGAAGTATTAAGTTGAGGTCCTACGGATCAACCCCTGAGAACCCGTCACAGTCTGAAAGTAACCCTAGCTCAGGTATTCTTGTCGCAGGTCAATCTACCCCAGTAAGTTCCCCTCCTTTGAAACCTTATGCGAATCCTGTAAAACAACGCCCTTATAGGCTGAACCCTAAGTATAAAGAAAAAGTCAGGATGGAGCTAGATAAGATGCTTGCTGCAGGAATCATTGAGCCTTTCGAAGAGTCCGAATGGGTCAGTCCTATGGTGGTACAAGAAAAGAATACCAAACGAGAAATCAGAATTTGTGTCAATTTGAGGAAGCTGAATGATGCCTGTTTACATGATCCTTTTCCTACTCCCTTTACAGATGAAGTTTTAGACAATGTCGGAGGTCAAGAAGTGTATTCCTTCACTGATGGATTTTCAAGTTACCATCAAATTAGAATTGCTCCAAAGGATCGACATAAAACAACCTTCGCTACAGAAATGGGATCTTTCCAGTATACAGTTATGCCCTTTGGATTGAAGAATGCACCTGCTATGTTTTCCAGAGTAGTCATATCTGCATTTAAGGAATTTATACATACATTCTTGGAAGTTTACTTTGATGATTGGACTATATTTGGTTTATTGAAATATGATATAACCAATTTAAGACTTATGCTGGACAAGTGTAGACAACATTAGATTTCACTAAACCTGAAGAAGTGTATCTTTTGTGCACCTTTCGGAAATCTGCTAGGTCAAATTGTGTGCAAACAAGGGTTGATGGTGGACCCTGTGAAGATAGCCATTATCGTGAACTTGCCACCTCCGAAGTTTGTTAAGCAACTTCGCACCACACTTGGTCATACTGGATATTATAGGAAATTCATCAAAGGATATGCTCAGATTACAGCCCCTATGGAAAAGCAATTGAAGAAAAATATTAAGTTTGAATGGACACCTAAGTGTCAAGAAAGCTTGGATATTTTGAAAGAAAAGATGGTAGCTGCCCCTATCTTAGTATTCCCTGACTAGAATAAGGAGTTTCATGTGCATGTCGATGCATCCTCCATTTCTTTGGGTATAGTATTGGCTCAGTCCGGTGAAGGTAATATTGATCACCCTATTGCTTTTGCAAGTAGAAAATTGTCCACAGCAGAAAAGAATTATACTACGACAGAACGAGAAGGTCTAGCTATGGTTTATGCCTTGCAGAAGTTTTGACACTATCTGTTAGGATCTCATTTTAAGATGTTCACTGACCATTTTGCTTTGAAGTATTTGGTTAAAAAGCCTATGCGAGGTGGAAGGATATGCAGATGGCTGATTCTGTTTCAGGAATATGACTTTGAGATCATAGTTAAGCCTGGAAGACTTAACCTAGGGCCTGACCACTTGTTGAGGGTCGAGTTAGGAGAAGATCCCACTAGTTTGGACGAAGGTCTTCCCGATGCCCATTTGTTTGCCATCCATATGGTTGATGACTATTTCTAGGATATTGTTTAGTACTTGTCTACAGGTTTTGCACCCACCAGGATGGCAACACAGCAGAGGAAGCAGTTGGTGGTTAGGGCAGCTGACTTTACTTTGATAGCGGGACAACTATATAAGATGGGACCAGATGAAATACTACGCAGATGTGTCCTGGAGCATGAAAAGTCATTGATTTTGGTTGAGGCACATTCTAGAGCAGCAGGAGGTCATTATGCAGGAAAAGCTACTGCGCAGAAGATTCTGACAGCTAGATTGTGGTGGCCCACAATTCATAAGGATGCAAGAGAGTATTGCCACAGCTGCGACATCTGTCAGAGGACAAGCAAACCATCCGAGAGGGATGAGATGCCTCTGGTTCCACAGGTAAATTTACAAGAATTTGACAAGTGGGCTATTGATTTTGTTGGACCTATCAATCCCCATGGGAAGAAACCCAGAGCAAGATACATTATTACATCAACTGACTACCTTACTCGTTGGGCCGAAGCTCAACTAGTCAAAAACTGTAGTGCTGCGACAGCTGCGAATTTCATCTTTGATAACATCTTGTCAAGATTTAGGTGTCCTAGAATTCTTATGAGTGATCAAGGATCACATTTCCTAAATAAGACTATTGAAGTATTGACTGAAGAATTTCAAGTATATCATTAGAAGAGTACTGCCTACCATCCTCAAGCAAATGGAACTGTTGAAGCTTTTAACAAGATCCTTGAGCACGCTCTGACGAAGGTTTGCAATGTTAACAGAAATGATTGGGATATTAGAATTCCAGCAGTATTATGGGCTTATAGAACCACTTGCAAGAAGTTGATAGGCCATACACCTTTTAGGCTGGTCTATGGACAAGAAGCAGTCATGCCCATGGAGTACATTGTTCCTAGCCTCAGAATATCTGCCTTCATAGAGATGGATGACCCAGCTATGTGGAAAGAAAGGATGACAAAGATACTAGAACTCGAAGAAGACAGATTCATTGTAGGTTTCCAGCAGTAAGTACAAAAAGACAGAGAAAAAGCATGGCATGATAGGCACATTAAGAAGAAGCAATTCTAGATTGGTGATCTTGTGCTCTTATACAACAGTAAATTCATAAAGTTCCCAGGTAAGTTCAAGACACATTGGAAAGGACCATACATAGTTCAGGAAGTTACCGATGGTGGTGCAGTCCAGTTAACTAAATTGAATGGAGAAATTTTACCTTCCATGGTGAATGGAAGTAGATTAAATAAGTATAGGGACAAGCCGAGACTGCCTAATTAGAAGTAATAGCAAGAAGGAGAGTCTAAGTACCAAGAATAGTTGAAATTGGGTACTAGAATATAATGAAGCTGTTCTCAAAGCTACGAAGTGTTGAAGGCTGTCAAAGATCGAATGTCGAAGTTTGGTTGGCGCTTGGGTTAGGACGGGTCGAAGGTCAATATTGTGTCGAAGGTCTTCATGATTACGAAGCTGCAGTTAGTGGTTTCCTCGAAGAAGAAAGGTCTATCGCAGCCTAAAATGTGACTGATGGGACAAACTAGATTTGGCAGCGCCGACACATGAGCTGCCTTAACTGCTTGTAATGATGAGATTTTGGGAAATCTCACACCGTGTGAACAGGATTTACTGCCGCTTGTAGAAGGAGCAAGTAGACATAAGTCGACTTGAACGAAGACCGACTTAGTCAGCCGACTAAGTCGATGGAATGACTAATTTGGTCGGCCGACTAAACTAGTTAATTAAGTCGGCTAACTAACAGTCATGTCGGTTCACCGAACCGACAGGTAGTTATTTTGTAACTGTTTGTAACTTGTATATATTAGGCTGTTGAGCCACACAAGAACTCAGTTCAGTTCTATGCTTTGTATGAACTCATTATAATAAAGATATTCTGTTCTATCCAATCTATTCTTGTCTTCTGTCTCTGTTTATATTTATGTATGTTTTAGTATGTATTATTGGTAACCTTATGTGATCTGTGAGATTACAACATTGGTTCCGTTGTCGGTAGTACATGTCTATAATATCTGTTCACATATGATACCAGAGCAGGAGATAAAGGACTAGTGGGAGTGTAAGATTGCCAACTACTTACAAAATTACGCACATAGGAACATACTAACAGTTGCAGAAGCCAAAGCCAGATTTTTCACCGAGACACACGAGAAGTTTGTTGAATCCGTGCCATAACTACTGAAGCAACTCCTGGATGAAAACGACTGACGCAAATAAAGAAGACCAGTTGCTAGAGAAACTTATTCGAGGGGGTAGAACTAATCTGTCGGAGTGGTGTGAGAAGATTACCGATGACTTCTGTGAAGAGCAAGCAATCGAAGACAGAACCTCAGTGGAAACTGTAAAATCCAAATTCTACACAGATTTCACTGACCAATTTTTGTGCTCCTTACTGACCCTATTGTTCAAGTTCCTGATAGAGAAAGGAGCAGGCCATATCGTCGAACCTCGACCACCATTGTACGAACCGCCATCAAACACTAACTGGGCAGAGAAGCAAAAGAAGTGGGAGAAATTCATCGCTGAAAGGGAGTGGGAATACTTCCTGAGAAAATAGACAGAACTATCCAAGCTTTCTAAAAAGTGTCGGGTAGGCTATGGGGGGGTAGCTGGTCGTGTGTTGGAGAGGGAGCATAGTAGATACCAGTCGACCAAGCCAGTAATGAACAGTTGACCGAAGAGGACTCGCAGGAATAGTATTGTATGAAAGTATGTTAGACATTAAGAAAATCGAGAGGGACGAACGACAGCAAAGAAGGGAAGCCCGTCGTGAATGAGCCGACGAGCTGCGTCGAGAACAAAACCCAAGGGAGACCGACCGTGATGAGAATCCGCCAGAGTCAGGTCATGACCAACAAGAAGAAGGCGTAGAGGAAGAGACGGCCCCTAAGGATGAAGAAGTGTGGATAGAGCAGCAAGAAGCTCTCCAAATAACGATTCCCGATGAAGTAACCCTGTCCCCAGCTAATTCACATACCGTAATACAGACGATTATTGAAGACGACCTTCGACTGAGAGCTAGTGACATCACAATCTGGAGTCGACTCGGTGATGAACCGTACCCGGGATGACACCTTGTCATACGCCGACCGGTCGAAGGGAACTGGGTGACCTTTCAAACGGCACCCTCCTTTCGGAGTATCCACTTGCTCCTACTGACACATGAAGGAGCACCCCCCCTGCCACATACAACTTTAGAAGATACCCAAGAGTCAGACCTGAGCACGCAAAGTGACAGTGGGCCATCAAGAAGACAAATTATCAACAATCCGCTGTACGGCGAGAAAGAATCGACCACCGATGGAAGCACAAGTTCCATCGACCAAAACCCCATCGTCACCCCCACAGGTTCGACTGTATCAACAACCCCACCTCTTTCACCACCACCCACACCACCCACCCCGCCAAATTCTGAAAGTAGTGATAGTGATTCAAGCATGGGTCATAGCACTGCTCACATTCCTCTCTACTAGGGGGATGAAGACCCCAGACGACATTGGTTCATCTGTGAGTCAACCTGGGAAGCAAACCAGGTCATGGATGAAGAACGACAGATGGCCCAGTTCGCAGGGGCCCTACGCAAACGAGCCTTGACATGGTTCATGACATTCACAAAAAGGACCCCCAAAGCAACCAAAGCAGAGATAAAAGCGCAGTTCCTATCCTTTTTCAAAACCCTAGATGCTAAGCACCTGGCAGCCAAAAAGCTGAAAACAACCCAACAGAAGCTAGGAGAAACTGTCCGCGACTATGACAAACGCTGGAAGGACCTACTGAGCCAACTAGATTATGTTATTGACGAACAATTATTAATTCAGTGGTTCCTTGTAGGTCTATCACAGAAAGTTCACTAACATATCAGTCTGGAAACTTTCAAGACATATGAAGATGCGCTGACAAAATATTTGCAGGTCGAGATGGACGAAGATATCCCTACATATCCAACAGACCACCGCCTAGAGGAACAGCTAGAAAATGTCTAGAAGTCTTTAAAAGAGTTGACCTTGAAGAATCAAGAGATCTGGTGTAAAAACTGTTCGACGGCCGGTCATTCAAAAGATACTTGTCGACAGCAGTACAGCCGACAAGATGTCCGTTTTGTGCAGACTAAAGCATTTTGCGACATCTGCCAGGAACGTGGAGACCATTATACATTTGATTGTCCATACAACATGAAGAATGGAAAGGCCTCCTGGTGTTCCATCTACGAGACAAAAAGCCACAACACGGCCGACTGTCAACTGAACCTGAAAAATAGACAGAACTACCAGGCCGTCTACCAAACGAATGCAGTAGCACAAACTAATGAGCAAAGCAATCCAAATAATCAAAATGGGAAACAAGCTAACGGCCGACGATATGAACGTCGGTATGACAATCGACGACAAGGGTTTGGAAGAGGTCGATTCGTTGGGAATCGAGACATACACACTCGTCGACCTAGCCAGTGCTTCATTTGCTATAAAGAGGGGCATAGATGCGCAGACTGTCCGTACAAGGACATAACTGACCTGAAATTCTGTACGCATTGTGGACTAGGCGATCACTCCTTGGAGGATTGTCCTACTATGTTGGAAAAAATTAATATGAAAAAGAATGTTAATGTCTTGTCCTGTGTACAAAAGCATGATGTATTACATACTAAAAATCTGCATATTGTCACTCATCAAGGCACAAAAACAGGGCCTGATAACCCCCAAATTAGCAAAATACAAGACACAAATAATTATCCAGACCCTATAAAACAAAAACACACCTATCAAGAGGTATCACACATATTTCAAAACATCGCACAACAAGAAGACATTATTCACAATCGACTTAGCACGACACAGCAGTTAACCCATCTCATTCAAACAGATGAGTCGGTAGCCCACTTCATTGATTTATTGCATCAAATAAAAAGTAATAACCCTGAAAAACAAACTAAGAACATTTGTAACCTAAATCAAAAAGACAAAAATGATGTCGACCCTCTAGTCGACCTGGAAATCGAAGGTTTTCATGTCGAACAAGTGGTGCTTGATTTCGGGTCTCAGGTGAATATTATGACCCGGGACACATGGGAAAAGATGGGAAGACCTCGACTCTATGAGTCATGCATTTATCTAAAACTAGCCCACCAAGGTCTCATTGAACCCATTGGGGTTTGGAAAAATGTAGACACAACCATCAAAGGAATATCAACTAAGGTTGATTTTGAAATTATTGACCCAAAGGAAGGATCTAGCTCCTTCCCAGCCCTTGTAGGTCGACCTTGGGGTCGAAAGATGAAAGCTTCTATCTCGTTAGACAAAAAATGTATTAAGCTCAAAGGAAATGGCCAAAAGGTCATAGTACCTATCAATCCATCCCAAGGACAACCTTGGATTGAACCGATTGATGAGGAAGTCGATATCCGACAACTTTATCAGATCCAGAACAATACCGACTATACTGAACCAAACACCCAAGGGGAGCTTTACTTAGGTAACCCAGACTCAGTCGGGTATAATTCAGACGCTGAACTCTATGACTGGGAGATAGAAAACTATGAAACACAAGAAAGAGGGTGATGGACTATTCAAACAGTACAGAAAAAACCCACTCGACAGTGCTTCATCGTATCAATTATACCTAAATTTTTTGAAAAGAAACAAAGGGAACGCCCTACCTTACAACCCACGAACTTAAACAATACTCAACTACCCCGGTATAAGGAGAGGGAATCCCCAGTCATGCATGTCGAACAAGTCTCTAAAAATATTGGAGAACATGGTTGACTGCAAAGCTTAGTGGAAACATTTATAGGTCAAGCAGCTAGATGGTGGGATACCCATCAATCAAAACTACAAACCTGGACAATTGGTTCAACCTTCTTTGTCGAACGGTTTGGAGGGAAAAAGTTAACACACGAAGCCCAAATCCCTGTCTTTACTTAGGGCCAAAACCCAGAAGACCACATTAGGACTTGTGAAAAGGAGTGGAGAAGACTTGGTTACAAAGACGAGAGAGCCTGGCCCCATTTGTTTCCTTCAACCTTAGATGACTTACCTAACAAATGGTATAAAATGGAGGAAGCTCGGGGAGAAACCTTCTTTTGGCAGGAATTGAGAGAAAACTTTATCAAAGACTTCCAGTTTACACCTCAAAACGAAAAATTGGATAAAACAGCACAGCAAATCAAACAATTTCTCCAACTGACTGTCACTCAACCCTACCCAAACCATCGACAGGTTAAGGACTGTAATACTATACAAACTACATCCCGACCACAGTCGACCCGCTTGCACTTAGAAAATGAACACACCATCGGCAAAAGCTTTAGATGGAACCCTGAACACAGTGAAACTAACAAACCTATCCATTCAGTTTTGAAAGTCAAGACCCAAGATAAACCCGACCTTGACAGAATGACTGCAGCCGACTTTCCTGCTACATTCTCATAGTTCAAAGAGGGAAGTCGGCCGATCAATGAAGCTAAAGCACCAGAGTGGCTGGATGCAAAAGTGAACACCAAGGAGGTCGACATTTTAAATGAAGACCATCCAAAAATAGCTAAGATCGGTGACTACTGGAACGAACACCAAACCATCGAAATCATAAACTTACTTAGAGAGTTCCAGGATGTCTTTGCAAGGGATTACAAAGACTTAAAAGGGTTAGTACAGGAAATGGGAGAAATGAAAATAGATACTAAACCTGATGTCCGACCTGTTAAGAAACAACCGTATAAACTAGCTCATAAGTATAAGGAGATAGTTAAAAAGGAAATAGACAACATGTTAGCAGCCGAAATCATTTACCCCATCGACCAGTCGGAATGGTCAAGCCCCATGGTCGTACAGCCTAAGAAACATGACCTGACTAGGTTAAGAATTTGTGTCGAATTTAGAGAGCTTAACAAAGTCACACTCACAGATCCATTCCCAACCCCTTATGCTGATGAAATCTTGAATGAAGTGGCAGGACATGAATGCTACTCATTCACAGATGGATTTTCAGGATATAACCAAGTACCTATAGCAAAGGAAGACCAGAAGAAAACAACATTTGTCTGTGAATTTGGTTCTTTTGCTTATAGGGTTATGCCATTTGGATTAAAGAATGCACCTGCAGTCTTTTCCAGAATTGTTGTAAAAACTTTCCAAGAATACATCTATAAAACCATGGCAGTCTACTTCGACGACTGGACTATATATTCAACCCTAAAAGATCACTGCACATGGCTCCGACTTATGCTGGAGAGATGTCGACAGATCCAACTCTCCTTAAACATTAAGAAGTGTATCTTTATGACCCCTATAGGGATACTACTAGGACATGTTGTTTGCAAAGATGGTATTAAGGTTGATTTTGCCAAAATTAAAATCATCCTCGACTTGAAGCCTCCAATAAACCCTAAACAAGTTCGGGTGTTATTGGGACATACAGGGTATTATAGGAAGTTTATCCGACATTACTCAAACATGACCTACCCTCTGGAAGAGCTGCTAAAAGAAGATCAAGCATTTAAGTGGACAGAGGAATGCCAAATATCCTTCGACAAACTAAAGAGAAAACTGGTCGAAGCCCCCATACTTAAATTTCCAAATTGGCTATTCAACACTAGGAAATCCAAAAACAACAGCAAAAATCCTGGCACGACCGTAACATCAAGAACAAAAACTTATCAGTCGGAGACCTTGCTCTACTCTATAACAGTCGAGTAAAAGGAAAACCAAAGAAACTGCACACAGAATGGATGGGACCCTATGTTGTCGAAGAAATCCACCCCAATGGTTCAGTCCGACTAAAAACATTACAGGGCCTAGTATTTCGGAAGCTCATCAATGGAGCCCAACTTAAACGATACAGAAACTGATCTAAAAAAAAAAAAAAAAAAAAGAACAACCGTAACTATCACCCAAAACCTATAAAAAGTTAAAGAAAAGTCCAAAAAAACAAAACAATCCACTCAAAAATACCCAGCATGACAGCAACTCACCCCTTCGACAACCGACATCACTTTCATCGACCATCCTCATCGACCAGTAATGCCGACCATTTTCATCACCGACACCTACATAGAATATCGACAAAGGCAAGATAATTATTCAGTCATAGTCATTCATTGATTTTCAGGCGATAAGAAAGAAACATGAACAGTCCATCAATATAGAGCATCACAAGATGAATTCCACATCAAATTTAGAAGAAATGTTTGTGAATATTTTAAACAATAGCTAGAGCATAACATGTATGAATTCTAAAACTATTAAACACTGCATTCAGATATGAAAGAAAACAAAATGGAAGGTAAACACTTAGAAAACATTCACAAGGAAAGAAGGCACAGACTGTAACATAAACAACACATGAATCTTTGACGATTAACTAGCATTTGGCTCTGTAATTTTATTCAAAAATAGGTTCTCACAAAAACATCAGTCCAAACTTACAGGTTCCAACCCCCTATACATCAATAAAATTCAAATATATACAAAAAATAGTTTCTTCCAAGAACATCAATAACCAACTTAATCTGTTAATCATAAGTTCTTGTAACCATATCCCTAATAACTAGGAATAATAATTACATGCTTTTATTGAAATAACAGATTGCTTGATTATAGCAAACTCCATAACTGCAAGGCATCACGAACAAACAGCTTCCCAAAACCGCAACATCTGTCTTCATGAATGTAGTATGTATTTGGTTTTCCCAAATTTCTCCATGATCTTCCACTGTTCTACATTTGGAGCATCGTACTCTGTCATCTCTCTTATTGACACCTCCAAATCTACATAACATTCATAAGACACAGCTGATAATCATTTTTTAATAATTAAAAATTTGTCCAATATTTCAAAGTCTTCTGTCAACTTTTCCACAATAACATTTCCTGTCAACCGTTTGACTAAATCTTCAGATTTGGAATGATCCATGCGATTCTATACCAACAAGCTGTGATATTGTTCCTGGGAAAACAACCATCCTTCATCATCCCCAAAAGAATGGAGACCGTCATCAAATAAATCTTTAAAAGCTATCTTGAAATCCTTGATTTGAGAAGACATTTGATTCGCTTTATCCTGTACAACTTTCATAAGTTGATGTTTATTGATAAAATTCTTCACCCATAACACAATTTCTACCCTGTCTTTGATCCCAATGACCTGCAAATTTTGATATGTTAGAGAATTTAAGAAATTCATAGCATTGTGAGTAGTATTCAGAGGCTTCTTTTCCATAGTTTCATTAGACAATTTCAATCTTTGAGCAGCCAAATTTACTAGTGCACTTTCATCATCAATAAAATTTAAATAATTCCTGAACTTAGTAATTTCCATAGACAAAGCATCCCAAATCAAATGTTTAGCTCCATGTAAAGGAGCTCTTCCTGTAAAGCAAACAATTCTGAAGATTGAACATGTTTAGAGTTAGGGACCTTAAGCTTCTTTTTCAACACTTGAATGGTATTGTCCTTCTCTTCTAGAAGCTTCTTCATCGCTTGCTTATTATTTGGTTCAGTCCCTAAGCTTATAATATATCCCTGTAACTTTTTAATTTGAATCAAATTGGCCTTATTTTCAACCTTCTCATGTTTCAATTGAATTTCCATCTTATCTACAAAAGACTGTAATTTAGTAATTTTCACAATTGTATGTAATAAATAAGAATAAATAACATCTCCAGTTTGTTTGTGGAGCTGTATTTTATCAGGAACATTGATTTTGTCCAGCTTCACCTCCATTTCAGACACTTTCTTATCACTTACCATAGCAAATTTTAGGGTATTCCTCTCTGTATCCCGTGTAGAAATCAATGAAGTTTTTTGATTGATTAATTTCCTAACTCGAGGAAGCAGATTCTTAGTTTCCTCGACTGACTGCATTTCTTTTTTGAATATTACCTCATAAGTTTTTCAAAGAAATAGATGCTTTTTCAAAACCATTTATTAGACGATTCATTTTATTCTTGAAAACATAGAAAAGAGTCCTCTGGAAAAAAAATGATTAGAAATTACTCTTTATTTATTCAAAGAGATATACACATATTTACATATATATTAGTAATGATAATTCACAATATTTTTAAAGATCAGGAGGAGGAACATGACCACAAAAATAGGGAAGTTCCTTCCTGCAACAACTAGAAGTAGTTTGAGGATGCTGCCAAGTGTCAATATGCTCTCAACCTAGCCTTCTCCACCAAGTGACTAGTAAAACACTCATTTAACGGCTTCCTTAAGCTGTTGTCTCATCCTTCATTTATTTATTAATAAAATATTCAGCAATTACATTCAATTATCCTTGACCCCACTTGGTCATTAATTACAAACTTTATAATAAAATATAACATAATGTTTCTTAAAACATAAAATGTTCTGAAAATTGGGGCATGTGACAGAATTATACTAATTGCAAAGGAAAATAAGAAAACCTACATAAGGATATAAAGACTCTTGGGGGCCCTCCCAAAAAACATAGTTAAGCTTCTTTTAATCGAACACGATCATATACAACACAAGAATACTTTCATTAAAATAAAAGGTAGTGTTACAAAGTTTTTTAGATTGAATTGATCAAATAAAAGACAAAGGCTCAAACTCCAGACTGAGAGAGAGACTCTAAGACTTAGACTCCAGACTCGTTCCTAAGTCGCATACAGTGTCTATATATATACATCGTTCAATGGAGGTGAGCAATTCGACCCTTTAGTGGTCGACTGCTCTTCACGATAAAGCAGTCATAATGGCGAATAAGTACATTAACAATTAACAGATGACTATTCCTCCTCTTTCACTGATCAGGTTCCTTCAAGTGCGTGATGTGGTTCATGACTTCAGTCCAAATCAAATCCTGCATCGAGGTGTCCCGTAGAGGTACTAGATGGGCCCTTCTTCTAGAAGAAGACTGACATTGATATGCCAGCATGTGGTGATGATAGTTCTTGGCCGTTTTCATGCCTTTAACACACAGAAATATGCTACCAACAAAGCGCGGTCTATTTGGTGATCTGTAAAGAACGTTGGATATGCTCTCCATATATTTAGCTGAATGCGTGTCTGTTTGTTAGTTCATAAAAAAGACCATATAACCTGAGAAGATAATACACATGAATTAATATAGTAGGTGCACTCCGTATTATGCCAATTTTAACCATTGAAACCATAAAATGATGATAGTAAACAGAATTGACATAAATCCTAATTTAGTCATACCTGAAGCTTGTATAGGGAGCTGCATGGTGCAAAAGACAGTAAAAAGTAGCAAAACATGTGTTAATATGCAAAGTATTGAACCCAAAAATAGTGAGAAAATGGGGACCAACAATCATCATCATCATCACAATAATGATGATGATGATGACGACGATGACGATGATGATGACGACGACGAAGAATAAGATGATGAAAATGATGATGATGACAATGACAACGACGACGATGATGATGATTATGACGATGACTAGGATCAGGATGATGATGACGAAAATGATGATGATGATGAAGATGATGATGACGACGACGATGATGATGATGATGAGGATGAGGATGAGGATGAACATGATGAGGATGATGATGATGATGATGATGATGAAGATGTTGATGATGATGAATATGATGATGATGATGGTGGTGGTGATGAAGATGATGAACATGATGAAGATGATGATGAGGGCGATGATGAAAATGATGATGATGAATATGTTGATTAGGAAGAGGTATATGATGATGATGATGATGTTGATGATGATGATGATGATGACGATGATGACGATGACGACGATGACGATGATGATAATGATGATGATGATGATGACGATGACGACAACGACGAAGATGATGACGACGACGATGACTAGGATGAGGATGATGATGACGAAAATGATGATGAATATGAGGATGATGATGATGAGGATGAGGATGAGGATGAGCATGACAAGGATGATGATGATGATGATGATGATGATGAAGATATTGTTGATGATGATGATTGTCACATACCCCAATTTTGGAAAATAATGTTAATTGTTTAATTTGATTTCCTAAGAAATTATGTTAAATTTAATGCTAAGTAGGAACTGATGACTCAGCAGAGTCAAAAGAAGTGGAATGTAATTCTGAATATTTTATTATTAATAAATAAAAAGTAGAGACAACAGCATGTGAGAGTTGTTAATAAGAGTGTTACTGGTCAAACTAGTGGAAGGAACTAGGTGGAGGGCAAAATACAAGTGGCAGCATCCTCAAACACTTCCTATGTTGCAGGTGGCAACTTCCCTACATTTGGGGTCATGATTCCCCAAGAAAGTGGGATCAGAGCAAGTGGCTCAATAAATGACAACTAACCCAAAAAGACCTAGGAAATATTTTAAAATTACCCAATGAATATAGTTGAGGCTGCTTAGGTATTTTCCAGAGAAGAATCATTCAGGAGGAATGCTATTTAGGGAAATCATGGGGAAAAGGGAAAACAGTAAGGAAGGTGTTTTGAGAGAAAATGTGAAGTAACTTGGTCTGATATAGCTTGCTAGCTGAGAGAACTTATTGATAAGTTTAGAATTGGTACTGAGTCTAAAGACTGGTACTTGATTATTGCTGTACCTAGTTCCAGCCAGAGAGACCAGAGCAAGGTCGGGGGTCCTGAGGAGTCACTGTTTGAGCACTCTCCAGGAGTTGGTAGGGAGGAACAACCTCCCATTGCCGTTGTCGTCCAAGCTCGAGAATAGGTTCTACCATCTAACAGTCTTTGTTTTAATAACTGTGTATGATTAAATGTTATGTTTGTAGCTTATGATGTAAAGATTTAGATGGTTTAGTAATGAATTTGTTTTAGGTTTTTTTAGTAATAGAATCTCTTGATGAAAAACAAAAACCCCTCCTGTGTTTTTCCTCATCTAGAGTGACCAGACCGTACTCCAGCACAGGGGTGAAATTATAAGTAAATATAGTATGATGAAAATGCAGAATAGAATGTTAATGGATTTATAGAGTATTTTCTTTATATTGGTATCAGAAGTAATATCTTTTGTTTTCAGGAGTAGTAATAACCTGTACTGAAACTGTCAATCTTCTAGAAACAGAGAAGGAAGCTATATTACTTACTGACAGTAGTATGAATGAGTAGATAAAACAATTTTTTTTGATATAGTAGTTACTTTCAGTAATCTCATTGCTTAATTGAATTCAACAGAAGAGTATAATAGTTAACTAGAATAGGATTAAGTTAAATAAATATGCTTTACAGTCTACTTCTTTCCAGTTTTAACTACTGCTTGTATAATAAACAAAACTGAAAGAAGGATTAGCTAGAATGTTGATTTGTTTCTACAGATGACTTATTTGATTTCAGAATTTGTTTATGGATAGTGAGGTAAGTATATTCATTCATTTTCTGTTCTATTTAACTCAGCATAAACAAAAATATACAACTGCTAACCTATACTTTTAAAGATATTAACAGTATAGAACATAATTAGTTCTTTTACATTTATTTTTATAAAACATTAACTTTATAACATAAACAGATTATATAAGACACATAGTGTACCTATATAAATTATTCTTATATAATTTATTCTTTGCAGCAAATATAAGAATACAATAGTAGAATACTACTTTATTCTAGGATTATAAGTAAACAAAGAACGAGCTAATAAATATATATAATTACCAGAATAGTATTATTAAGTAAACAAGTAATGTTCTTATTATTTTATAGTAAATAGTAAACAAAATATAAGTTCGGTATTCAAACGCTGTATCGAATAGATACATAAGTGTTCTAGTAAAAACATCAGTTATTATATAACCGAAGGGTAACAAATAGGTAATAACATTACAATTCTTTAAATAAAGTAAATTAATATAAAAGTAATGTACAGGAAACCCTAGTATTAATTTATAAAAATATTATGGGGTAAAAGTCAAGTATATTAACGCACTGCCATTAATCAACAGAGTGACAGAGTGCTCAACTTATCGAGCTTAACCAAATATTAAACAACATAACTAATAACCTCACAATTTACAGAAGTATTTTATAAATCAACGATAATTATAAAGATACTGTAAATGTTTTCTTATATTGCTGAAGCTTAAATGTTATAACACAAGTAAAATAAACAATTTTTTAGTACTGTACTGTAAATACAAGTTATTTAAAAATACTGTATTAACAACTTATATTATGAAGTCAGGGTGAAAACCCTATAAAACCAAAATGACAACAGAATTATGAAATCGAGGGTTTTAATCCCTTTTCCAAATTATATCTCGGCCTTATCAAATACACAACAAAGATAAATAAAGAGTCTGAAGACTTTCGAAGCCCTCAGCTTCTTCAAGTAATCAAAAGTACGGCATCATAGCCTTTTGTTTCATTTTACTTCTTTTACAATAATTTAAGAAAAAACTAACTTATACAGTCACGGCCGTAGCCGTAGCACCTCGAATAATACAAAGGTCTCATCTTTCTTTAAAAACAACAAACTAAGTAACAGGTAAACTGAAACCCAAGGGTTGCAGACCATGACAACGCACCCACAACTGTCCCAAAGGGACCAAATAAAAAGGAACAACCATGGTAAAACCAGGCTTACCCGTGAACCAGGATGGCTGTCGCAGCCTCGCACAAACTAAGCAGAGAGGAGGGCCGAGGCCTGCAATAAACAAAGAAAACATTAAGGTTAAAACTTGTATGCTGGATAAACCTTTATATTTTTAAAAACATGATAGCAGAATGGAGGATGGACTTACAGTTTTATTACCTATTTTGTTTTGAGGCGCGACCACCATCGACAGTAAAACAACCACCATCACGAGGAGGAAACCCTTCTATAGGAAGAGAGAAGAGGATTAACAATGCAACAAACATCCAATTGAAATCCAAAGGGACAAGACCTCGGCTCTCATGAAGGGAGGAGTGGTTTTATAGTTGAAGGTTCTGGATAAGGGAGCCGTGATAAAGAAACCCTGGGAAATATCACAACCTAAACAAAGCACCAAACAGATTCACAACAACGTCTGTCTTTAGGTACTCGGGCGAACATTCGAGGAGAAAAAACAACAGGGAAGCTATCAACAGCAAGAGGCAACGACATGCATTCAAGAACAGTGCAGCGGAGCGACAGGAGCCCGAAGACGAGGGAAGGAATGGCGAGCTAGGGTTTAACTGCTGCCCATTTAACTATGCAATGCATGGATATATGATAATGCCATGTTACCAAGCAAATAATTTATGGGCTGTGGGTAGAAACATGTAGTTCAACACACATTCCACCAAATAATTGTTTCCACAATCATTTGATACATCAAAGGTTATGCTTTAGCCTTATTGCAAAGTCAGCCCATCATTCTTTACGCTGCATGGAAGATCATAAGTTATAATTACTATAAACCCTTTAACTTTGCAATCATATAGGTCGTGGGGACAATTACGACCAATGCTTGTATAATATGGTATTTCATATAACTTAAAAAAAGAATAGACCTATTATCATTATGGCATGGTTATAATTCTAACCTTTCTCTCTATACTAAATAAATAATACTTACCCTAGTTTATGAATGTATGTAAAAGAGGCATTTCTTTTCTAAAGCTTATAGAACCTTGAAACAAAGTTAAAATATAAATGGATCATGAACATGATTTATTCTTAGACCTCTTGTTTCACATCTTGGGCCTTCTTGTGCAATATGAAATTTTAGTCCAATCAACATCTATAACTTAACGTAAAAGTATACTGTGGGTTGTTACAAAGGAGGTTTATAGAGTAAAACTATGGCAATTATTCTAGTATTCATAATAATCTCAATGGTCTTATCTGTATTTATTAAAATAGTAAAGTTGGTAAAAAGATACAAAAGAGAGTAGTAACCTCTATGTGGTGAAAGCTTTTGCTTAAGGTAAATGTCTTTTAACCATAAATTATGACATGGTAAGGTTAAGCCACTAATCTCTTATCAAAAAGATCCACCATAATAAAATAGTTAGGCCATAAAGTTATTATGTCATGCATTCTTTTAAGAATTATAATCCCTTAAGGATGTGCCCCTTTTAGGAATATGAAAGGGGTGGGATAAAACCTGTTTGCAGTAAGATATCTATCTTATTAAAGATAAAC
The DNA here is from genome assembly GCA_001517045.1 of Pseudotsuga menziesii. Taxonomy (NCBI): domain Eukaryota; kingdom Viridiplantae; phylum Streptophyta; class Pinopsida; order Pinales; family Pinaceae; genus Pseudotsuga; species Pseudotsuga menziesii. The sequence continues at coordinate 25,522 of LPNX010571727.1, forward strand.
TCTAGTTATGCTTCGAAACAGTTGATGTGTGAATAAAACTCTATGCATCAACATTGTATAGCCTTCTCAAGAAGCAGCTTGAAATAAAGATGTAAACTCATTTAAAATTCAAGGTTTGAAAATGGAAACAGTAATACATAAACCCCTTATCATTTTACATTACTATGTAAACGTAATTGTACACAATTGAAGTTATACCATAAATTTTATAACTCTGCTACTCTTACTTTGTTTGTAAAGAATTAGTGAGACATTTTACACTTGACGACTATGCATTAGAGGAAATTTCAACTCAAAATGGGCCTCCTAAAATGAACTAGTAAAATAATAGTGAAAATAATAAAATAATATTTATTAATTTTGGAGGAAGAAAAGAAAAAAACTACTTTTTTGTTTGTATTTTTGACATATCTCCCTGTGTTTTTACTCAAATTTCGTTTGGGAGAGCTTGTTGGATGCGAAATTTAATTCCGCATCCAGCGAGCTCTCCTGATCGAAATTTGAGTAAAAACAAGGGGAGATATGTCGAAAATACAAACAAAAAAGTATTTTTTTTTGTGATACCTATCCCCAAATTTATATTAAAAAAGTGTTTAAGACCTATACAGTATTTCAAATTTAAAGCAATTTCATTGACTAACACATGATGACATGGAACTTGAATTAGAGTTAAAAGGCCCATTTTGAGTTGAAATTTCCTCTAATGATAGATATTGAATAGTTCAGTAATCATTAAGAACCATAAATTTACTTCTACTAAAAAGAAGGACAGTTAATGAATTTACCTCAATAAGCGTTGGAAATTGTTTAGCATTTATTTTCTTACCGAGCTTTTATTTTGCAATGAACTTGTACTTAAATACTTTAGAATTTCGATAAGTAGTGCCCGAACTTCTTACCTGTAGTCTGTAAGAACAGGAAAACTTTCCGCATTAGCTCGAAAGCTAAGTAAGCCCGGTTTTGCATGACAGTCCCACCTTGTGGTCACAAAGAGAAAGCAAGTCAGTAAATTGAAAGAAAAAAAACCGTTCTATCTTTAAACATAACCAATAGATAATTCAGATAATGAGTTGGTAACATATAATTAATTTAATAATTAGTTTACTGAAATTATGAAAATTATATGCATTTAAAAATTTTAAATTTTTCGGAAAATTTGGGGTTTTGACAATGATGGTGATAATGAAGATGATGACGATGGTGGTGGTGGTGATGAAGATGATGAACATGATGAAGATGATGATGATGATGGTGGTGGTGATGAAGATTATGAAGATGATGAAGATGATGATGAGGGCAATGATTCAAATGATGATGATGACGATGATGAAGATGTTGATTAGGAAGAGGGAGATAACGACGATGACGACGACGGTGATGATGACGATGATGATGATGATGATGATGACGATGACGACGACGACGACGACAACGACGACGACGATGATGATGATGATGATGATAATGATGACGATGAAGATGGCGATGATGATGATGATGATGATGATGACGAGGATGACTAGGATGAGGATGATGATGACAAAAATGATGATGATGATGATGAAGATGATGATGATGACGATCATGATGATGATGATGATGATGATGATGAGGATGAGGATGAGCATGACGAGGATGATGATGATGGTGATGGTGATGATGATGATGATAATTATGACGAAGACGATGATGATGACGATGACAATGATGATGATGATGATGACGACGATGACTAGGATGAGGATGATGATGACAAAAATGATGATGATGATGATGAATATGATGATGATGACGACGACGACGACGACGACGATGATGATGATGATGATGATGAGGATGAGGATGAGCATGATGAGGATGATGATGATGATGACGATGACGAAGATGATGATGAATATGTTGATGATGATGGTGGTGATGATGATGATGATGAAGATGATGATGGTGGTGGTGATGAAGATGGTAAACATGATGAAGATGATGATGAGGGTGATGATGAGGATGATGATGATGACTAGGATGAGGATGATGAAGATGATGATCATGATTATCATGATTATCATGATGATGATTAGGATGAGGAGGATGATGATGATGATGAAGATGAATATGATGATGATGGTGATGATGATGAATATACTGATGAAGATGATGATGATGATAATGAAGATGTGATGACAAAATATTTACCTTGGTCTTCACTAAATTATTATGAGCTTCACCAACACTATAATAGAATGGTCATGAGGGATTATTCACTCCTATAGAGAATGCACTTTATGGAACTACCAAACTACTTAGTTTGGATCTTCCTCTTTTAAGACACCAGACTAGGTCCTTAAGTCTTGATTCTTCATGTGCACAAATCTAAGAACAGGAGGCTTCACAGGGCCCAAAAATTTGTATTTTTTTAACTACTTCCTAGGATCATATTGAATTGTCAAATTAGTCCTTGGAATGGGTGTTAGGAGCAATCTATATTTTTTCACTCAACTAGCTGCTCCCCCTACCATGTAGACATCTTCATTCATTGAGCTCCCCCTAAAATTGAGATGATGAAGATGATGATGACGAATATGATAATGATGATGAAGACGATGACAATGATAATGAAAATGATGATGATGATGATGATGATGATGATGAAGATGATGATCATGATAATGGATATGCCAATGAATTGGATGACGATGATGTTGATGATGAAGATGAAGATGCTGATGATGATGATGACGAATATGATGATGATGATGAAGATGATGATGGTGATAACGAAGACGTTGATGATGAAGATGATGATGATAAGGAAGATGATGATGATGCAGAAGATCATAATGACGATGATGACGACGATGATGATGATGATTATGAAGATGATGATGATGATATTGAAGAAGACGACGATGCAATGATAATGTCGATGACAAGGATGATGATGATGAAGATCATCGTTGTTGTTTTCATCATCACCATCATCTTCACTGTCTTCATCATCATCATGATCATCATGATCATGATCATCGTCATCATCATCGTGTTCGTCCTTGAAGGGAATTATGTACAGGATGCCACTATAAGCGATGCAACCAATACAAATTATGACAAAATCCTAGTTAAATTAAATTAAACTACACTAAATTAAAAACATAGAGTTGTTTAAATATAATTAATTTAAAATGCAACAAAATATAAAATATGCAAATAAAAAAAACCCTAAATAAACTAAACAAAAGATAAATATGCAAAATAAAAAACAAAACAAAACACAAAATATAAAATATGCAAATAAACAAACAAAAAAGCGTAGAATTCAAAAACACCCACACACTAGCTCATTAGCATTCAAAAACACCCGCACAGGATCTGCTCTGACTCCCATTTGGGGGATTTTGATTTTGAACTTTCACTGAAGGATCTGGAATAGGCTATGATGTTTTTTTTACAGGAAGGGTGGGCAAAGGACTTTTCCTATTAGTGCATCATCCACTCCCTTTGCATGTGAGCCCATGCTTCTAGAACGACCTTCCCTACCTCCAGAATGGTAGCAATGTTTAGACCTTCAAGTTCATTTCCTTCTATGTTTTTCTTGATTACCTATTGTGTTTTTATTTTATTCATGGTTTTTTTCGTTGTTGTGGATGTGGTGGAGATGAAATGGCTCAAATCAAATTGCAAGCATGAAGCATGAGCTGTCCAGGTGAACTTAGGAAATTCAACATGAGAAATAAAACCAACAGTTATCGAGGAAAAGGAAGAAGGGAATGAAATATTTTAATGCTGCCATGCCTATGTTTGCGTGTTGTCATTTCACCTTTGGGAGGGTAATTGATCACTATGAGCTATATGATTGTAGGGTATTCTCTGAATGGGAAAGATGAAGAGGCTTTCAAGATGCGTTGGCAAGCGTTGATGATGGGGATGAGGCCGAATGATTTTACTTTCTCGATGGTGCTTCTGATTTGTGCAAACATCGTGGATTATGATCAGGGTAAGAAAGTTCATATCCTCACCATAAAATATGGATTTGATTCATATAATTTTGTGGGTATTTATCTAGTTGGAATCTATGTAAAATGTGGGTTTCTTTCTAGTTTTGTTCATTCCTTTTAGGCATCATGTCAAAATTCCCATGAATTGACAGTTCAAAGCTAGACCGTGAATGTTTTTAATAGGATATGTAAGTGGATATTGTGTAATTATAATACAATAAATGGTGCTCTGTGGACTCAAAAACCTAATTCTCTTAGGTGCCAAGATAACTCCATGCCATGTTTTTTCGTTAAAGGGCCACGAGGTATTCTATTTGAGAGGAATCTATGTTGGTTGTTACCATTCCAACAGCCATTTCGAAAACAAGGATGTAACAACCCTATATCAACATACTTCCACCTGCTACCTACAGTCTGCAATAAACTACAAATTGTCAATCTTTGACAGCCCTCCCTACCTGCAACCACAGTAAACACCAAACTGAATCAAAGGTTAACTATTAGTTAGATGGTGATATTGTTTAAGAGAGGTAAATAAAGTCTAAAAATTTAAACTATTTGCATAGCTACAAGTCTGGAACATACATTTGGTGGATGTCCTATATTGCTAAGAATAGTGTTCAAGGTTTGGAGTGGTGTGGATTACATTGAATGCAAAACTAAAACTCTTATACACCTTACATTGGTAACCTTCACTGCTGC
>LPNX010571727.1:30587-72695 GCA_001517045.1 Pseudotsuga menziesii
ATATGTTTGAGAAAGTTTCCAACTTCATCAAACTTCATATGGAGAAAGTATAATTTCATTCTCCATTCAAAGTTTCCAACCTCAGTAGTTTGTCATTTCTTGTGTCCAAGATGGAAGAATCTTCTACCAGGAGGAAAAGAAGCAACAATGAGGGCTACCTTGGAGTGCTTCCTAAGAAGAAACCCAATCCTGAACTTGAGGAGAACAAATTCATGTTCAAGTTTTTGCTTCTTAATTGTTTGAATTTAAATCCAAGGTTACATGAACTGTGGGTGTGATCGGAATGGCCAAAGAATCTGATATAGATTCGACACTCATCCCAAAATCAAGAATCAGGAATTTGAAACCCTAAACTTAATTAACCTTAATTATCCTATGTAAACAACTTTATATTAGTCAAAATGAGGTTGAAGAATCTGAGAATCTGATTTGGGTGTGGTTAGGCATAGGGCCAAATCCGGTAACTATGTTTAACTCTGTAGTTGAAAATTCTAAGTGTAGGCAAGCGTTGCGATAGTAGAACACAATATTCCCTCTATGGTTTTTCGTTTCTTGTGTCCAAGATGGAAACATCTTCTATCAGGAGAATTCATGTTTAGGGTTTTTCTTCTCAATAGTTTGAATTTAACTCCAAGGTTACATGAACCATGGGTGAGATCGAAATTGGCCAAAGAATCCGATACAGAATCGGCACTCATGCCAAAATCAGGAATCGGCGATTCAGAATCCTTACCCTAATTAACCTTAATTATCCTATGTAAACAACTTTATATTAGTCAAAATGAGGTGGAATAATTCAATGAAGAATTCGAGAATCAAATTTGGGTGCAGTTAGGCCTAGGGCCAAATTCGGTAACTATGTTTAACTCTGTAGTTGGAGGATGCCATTGAAAAGATGTCAATCGCCGAGTTTGCAAGGACTACTAGGAGAAAAGATGAGAAATAAATAATAGAAAAGGGGTCAAGAAATATCCACTGGGGTCCCAAAGTATATGTGGAATATGCAATGGGAGAATCAATAAAGATGGAAACATCATATGCAATGATTCTCACAACAAGCCCATGCTTGTAGCTCTGCAGGTTCATCCCTGAACTTCCTCCCCTAAACTGTTTCTTTAGTTTTTTTTATAAGTCAACAAAAATGTATTTATATGTGTGCTACAAGCTTGATAGAACCTCCAGGACTTGAATTATTGGAGTTTGAAGCCTGAATGTTGTATATCAAACTGCTTTTGTTTGCTCGGAGTGGTTTTGAGGCTACTGAGCGAAGCTTTGCAACAATTGTGGAATGTTGGAGCTTGTCTTGAGTTGTACAAGCATAATTGCTTTGATTAATTAGTGAGACATCAACCCCAGCCATAGCATTCTCTATATAAACTAATGAAATCCCATTGCATGCATCAATTCTTGCAAATTCTAAGTGTGGGCAAGCATTGCGATATAAGAACATGATATTCCCTCTGCGGTTTGCCATTTCTTATGTCCAAGATGGAAGAATCTTCTACCAGGAGGAAAATAAGCAACAATTAGGGCTACCTTGGAGTGATTCCTAAGAAGAAACCCAAGCCTGAACATGAGGAGAACAAATTCATGTTCAGGGTTTTGCTTCTTAATGGTTTGAATTTAACTCTGCAGTTGGAGGATGTCATTGAAAAGATGTCGATCGCCGAGTTTGTAAGGACTGTTAGAAGAAAATATGAGAAATAAATAATAGAAAAGGGGTCAAGAAAGATCCACTGTGGTCCCCAAGTCTATGTGGAAGATGCAACGGGAGAACGAATAAATATGGAAACATCATATGCAATGATTCTCACAGCAAGCCCATGCTTGTAGCTCTGCAGGTTCATCCTTGAACATCCTCCCCTAAACTATTTCTTTTGTTTTTTTTATAAGTCAACAAAAATGTATTTATATGTGTTCTACAAAAGCATTCCATGAGCTCCTCAAAGCGCATTATGTTAGAACAAATATTTCCACATCTAAATATTATTTACTGGAAAGTTAACATTCATAGATAAAAAAGATTTATCCGGAGTATTTAGTGACATTTTATTCATATAGTAAGACAACATGACTCTTTCCTATGTTTTTTGTTTTATATTGTTTGACAGGATGGTGGTATTGACAGTGTTCGCACATTTCCAGTAAAAACCTATTTATATGTGTATTTAATATATTTATGTCTTAAACTTTAGAATTTGTGTGTTGTTTTCGTTTTAATACAATGGTTAAAAAAATCTTGTTGAATACAAACACAAGTTTCCACATCAGTGAGGCAAGGGTATTGTAATATATCATTTAAATGTGAGTTGATATTCCAGTGGAAAATGTGTGCTGGATAAATTGATTGTTGATTTCCTTCGCAGGACATGTGGAATGTGACTCCAGAACCACATCACTTGGTGGAATTACCCCAAGAACACACTTTGCAGACAACATTAGCTGATTTAATTGTATGCCCATTTTTTATTTCTTTGAGTAATTAGTGAGACATTGACTCTAGCCATAGAATTCTCTGTATAAACTAATGAAATTCCATTGCATGCATCAATTCTTGAAAATTCTAAGTGTAGGAAAGCGTTGCGATAGAAGAACACAATATTCCCTCTTCGGTTTTCCATTTCTTGTGTCCAAGATGACAACATCTTCTACCAAGAGGAAAAGAAGTAGAAATGAGGGCTACCTTGGAGTGATTCCTAAGAAGAAACCCAAGCTTGAACCTGAGGAGAACAAATTCATGTTCAGGGTTTTGCTTCTTAATGGTTTGAATTTAACTCTGCAGTTGGAGGATGCTGTTGAAAAGATGTCGGTCGTTGAGTTTGTAAGGAATGTTAGGAGAAAAGATGAGAAATAAATAATAGAAAAGGGGTCAATAAAGATCCACTGGGGTCCCCAAGTCTATGTGGAAGATGCAACGGGAGAACGAATAAATATGGAAACATCATATGCAATGATTCTCACAACAAGCCCATGCTCATAGCTCTGCAGGTTCATCCCTGAACTTCATCCCCTAAACTGTTTCTTTAGTTTTTTTTATAAGTCAACAAAAATGTATTTATATGTGCACTACAAAAGCATTCCATGAGCTCCTCAAAGTGCATTCTATTAGAACAAATATTTCCATATCTAAATATTATTTACTGGAAAGTTAACATTCATAGATAACAAATATTTATCCGAGGTATTTAGTGACATTTTATTCATATAGTAAGACAACATGACTCTTTCCTCTGTTTTTTGTTTTATATTGTTTGACAGGATTGTGGTATTAACAACGTCCACACATTTCCAGTAAAAACCTATTTATATGTGTATTTAATATATTTCTGTCTTAAACTTTAAAATTTGTGTGTTGTTTTCGTTTTAATACAATGGTGAAAGAAATCTTGTCGAATACAAACACAAGTTTCCGCATCAGTGAGGCAACAGTATTGTAATATAGCATTTAAATGTGAGTTGATATTCCGGTGGAAAATGTGTGATAGATAGATTGATTGGTTATTTTCTTCACAGGACATGTGGAATGTGACTCCAGAACCACATCTCTTGGTGGAATTACCCCAAGAACACACTTTGCAGACAACATTACCTGATTTAATTGTATGCCCATTTTTTATTTCATAGAGTATTTTGATATTTTCCATGCCTTAGAAAATTACCACTTTTGTATAGGTATAGGAATGAATTATTTATTTAATTTATAAATTTAATTGCGAGCCAACACAGTGGTTTTTCGTTTATTAGGACAACCCTTTGCAAGCGGTATGGGCCAATGGACCTGGTGAAAGGCGATTGATAAGGTAAGGGTTCTTGTATTTCCTACATTCTCCCTAGGAATTAATATTTTATATGACTTGCTTGTACCTTTCGTATAATATAACTTTGATAATTTCATTTCTAGTCTCTTCATCATGCTTCCTATCCAATGTTTGTATAGAAACATAAAAATATCAGACTTAACTGTCTTTGTTGTGTTCTTGCTGTACCATTCCCTGCTTTTAGCACTCTTATGTTCTCTCTATGCATTGCCCACCTCTATTTTTTAACCACTTTCCCTCTATAAGAACTGACCAGTTTTTCATCTCTTCTAGAAATTATGGAATTGACCTTCTCTGGCTTCATTTACGCCTGCAGGCTTCCTCTGTATTCAAAGCTCAGGCTTCCTTCATCATCAGAACATGGGCTTCCTTTACTTCTGACTTGTGGGATTATTTAAGCTTCTATGGGTATCTACAAGCCTCTACAGGCTTCTTCCAAGATATGTGGGCATCCTTCCAAGCCCTTGTGGGCTCTTTAAGCCCCAGTGGGATTAACCTAATTTCAGATCACAATAAGTTGATCCAAGCCCCATGGGGAGTAAGAAGGATGCACGAGATTTGCTTGTTTAAAATGACATGGGTTGGGAAGGAGACATAGATGAACATAAATCAACATTCAATGATATTTGATGTAGAGGGTTGTTGATCTAGGATAAGCACTCAAGATGAAATCCCTTTTCACCTGTAATTTATGAATATTTTGTGTGTTTTAAGTATCCACACATCTTCTATGTGCCAAGATTATAATATAATTTATATATAAACTGTGTGTTTGGGGTTTCCAAATAGCGTGACTCTGAATAACTAAGAATTTTACTATACCCATGATTGGATATACACTAAATGAATTTTGATGAGAACTTTGTAATTGTATTGTACTTGGACACCAATAAGATATTTATCGACTTCTCTTATAGTCGAGCATATATGTGTCATACATATGATTGGTCATTTCACATTCCAAAATTAACACAAAATCATTGTGTTAATTTTAGAATGTGAAATGCCCAATCATATGCATGACACACATATGCTCAACTATAAGAGAATTTGATAAAGATCTTATTGGCATCCAAGTACAATACAATTACAAGGTTCTCACCAAAATTCATTTAGTGTCTATCCAATCATGGGTATAATAACATTTTTAGTTATTCAGAGTCACACTATTTGGAAAACCCAAACACATCATTTATATATAAATTATTTTATAATCTTGGCACATAGAACATGTGTGGATACTTAAAACACACAAATATTCATAAATTAGGGGCAAAAAGGGATTTCATCTTGAGTGCTTATCAGAGATCAACAAACCTCTACATCAATTTAATATCAAATATCATTGAATGTTGATTTATGTTCATCTATGTCTCCTTCCCAACCCACACCATATTGAATAAGAAAATCTCGTGCATCCTTCTTACTCCCCACTAATTTTTTTTTGAAACCTCCAGGTTTCGTCTCAATATCGACGAACTTTCGTCGCGGGTATTACAAAACCGTCGAAACCCCGGGTGTCTTTCCATGAATACCATCGCTAAAGCGACGAAGTTTCATGGAAACATTACCATTCAAATTGCAGATTTCGTCTATAGAGATTGGTTTTCCACGGTTTTGCGTGGAAGAAATTTCTGTTCAAATTCTAGAATTCTTCGATAGAGCAACAAACATTCGTCGAAATAAGTCCACGATTGTGCGTGGAAACAAAAATTTTCCTGGCAGTTTTTGGCCATATTTTCATCGTTATAGGGATGAAAGCTTTGTCGATAGAGCGACGAAATGAATTAAAAAATCAATTTCAAGGCCACCGTTATAGCGATGAAATAAGTGCAACGAAACATCACGACCGTTATTGTCGCAATTGAGATGAAAAAATGTGGAAATAGCAACGAAAAACCATTGCAAATTTTATCATATGTATTAGTGAATTAATTAATCCTTTAGTTAGATATTTGTATTTTCAAAAAAAATTAATAATAATGTAACTTGCTTTGGTGCACTGATTCAAGGGTGTTGTAGATGTGTGTATCGTGTGAGTTGTAAACTACACACGGTGTTGAAAGGTGCATGCAAACTAACAGACTTGGCATGCATAATGATTTTTCACCAAATGTTGTACAACTTTCAAGGAATTGCCTCGAATGCCACAAGGGAACTATCCCACAACCTCAATTATGAACTATGACCCAATGAACAACGATGACAAAAACCCACCAAGAACATTGTGCCATATAATTTATAAGGGGTGTTGCTTGTTGACTACATATGATAAATTAGGGATCAAGTGTGCCTTGGTTAGAGGAGGAAAGTCATGATGAACACGTCTTAACACACTTGAGGCAATGTGTCATTATTGTGGAATTAACACATTTTCTCTCAGGGAGAGGGTAATACACATTCTAATGTTAACTCAACTGCAAATGTTATACAAATTAACAATAATTCTAATAAAGATACAAAATGTGCATTGAAAAAGAGCCTTTTGTTGTAACTTTAACTAGTGTACAACTATACAATTTATATGGTGTAATACTCCCATTTCGACCCCTGTATGTATTGGCTTTCTATGTAAATATTGTAAATATGTGATTCCTAGTGTGGAGCTCAAGGCCAAGGCCCCTCTAGTGAATTCCTGGCTTATAAAGAAAACTATTTTGTATTTTGTGGACATGTGCTAGTCATTCATGGAAAAATCTAAAAATAATGTAAATATTTATAATACAAATGGAAGCATCTAAAATGAGGGGCTATGTTTATCCACTAGGGATGTTATATTTTTATCATTTAAGAAATATGATCTTAGGATCTTATTTGAGAGAATAACATGCACAACAATCAATCACAAGAGACAATAGACACAAAGATTTTCCTTGGGGAAACCATAAAGGAGAAACCCCCGCAATTTCCTTAGAGATAGAATGAGCACCAATGGAAGCAGTAAAACGCAAAGACAAAAATATGATATCCAACAGTTGTTCTCTCTCTCACTTGAGCGAAATTCTCCTCTCTGACCTATGCATTATAGCTGGGTGAGTGTGTGTGACAAATAGAGAGTCTCACTCTCTATTTATACTAGTTTCCAACTTGACAATTACTTACTAGGGCCAACTTCTCTAGGAGAGTCTAATAACCCTAGTGCCCCACAACTGTGGGGACTTTTCCCCCTAATCAACAAGGATGGTTAACCTCTATGACTTTACATGACTTGGTTACATTAATGATTCTCCTGATAGGAACATTGGGGACCAATGAAATACAATATATGAAATATACAAGTGAATACATTCTAAAGTTACAAATACATCAACACTCCCTCTTAACCAGGAAGGTATTCTCTAGACATAATTCATCAGCACAAGTCTTCGTCACTGGATCATCATCAAAGCTAGATCATTACTAGATCATCATCATCACTGCTTCCACTATCTTGATAAAATGGTGCTATCTCTCAATTATACTCGTCATAGGAAGTTCTATAGAGCCAACCCTTTTTCATGATGGTTGTAGGCCTAGCTTCCATGCAGGTCTTCATCTTCTTTAGCACTTATATCTGACAATGGGAGGAACACATCCAATATCCATGTCAGAAAGGCACGCCCAACACTCACATTTGACCATGGGAGGCCCAGCCTATCACCATGTCAGAAAGGCCCGGCACTCACATCCATTGACATGGTAGGACACACCATCTACCATTCGAGGAAAGGCTCTACACTTACATCCATTGGCATGGTAGGACACACCATCTAACATCCGAGGAAAGGATTTGCACTTACATCCACTATCATGGTAGGACACACCATCTACCATTCGGGGAAAGGCTCTGCACTTACATCGACCTCCATGGAAAGACACACCATCTACCATGTGGGGAAAGGCTCTGCCCTTACATCCACCAACATGGTAGGACACACCATCTACCATATGGGGAAAGGATCTACACTTACATCCACTAGAATGGTAGGAAACACCATCTACCATATGAGGAAAGGCTCTGCATTTGCATCCACCAGCATGGTAAGACACACCATATACCATCTGAGGAAAGGCTCTACACTTACATCTAACCATGGGAGGAACACATTTGGCCACCATGTCAGAAGGACTCTGCACCTTACATCTAAGCATGAGAGGAACACATCTTGCCACCTTGTCAGAAGGGCTTTGTACTTACATTTAACCATGGGAGGAACACATCTTGCCACCATGTCAGAAGGGATTTGTACTTACATCTAACCATGGGAGGAACCAATCCTAGCACCATGTCGGAAGGGATCTGCACTTACATCTGACCATGGGAGGAACCAATCCTACCACCATGTCAGAAGTGCTATGCACTTACATCTGACCATGAGAGGAACCAATCCTACAACCATGTCAGAAGGGCACTCAGATTCATCACTTCCCCTTGGAAGGAACCTCGATCTGGATAACACCAAGCTTCTCTTCTGAAGCACTCAAACTTCACTCTAGCCATTTCTAGCATAGAATCACATAAGGTCTTATTACTTCCAAGGATAACCTGTGAGCTTCGCTAGGATTGATTACATTCAAGGACAATCTACAGGACTGTTTATGTCTAAGCAACCTACGAGCTTTTCCACGATTTTATGCTCAGACAACCTATCTCACCGGCTATGCTATAACTCCCTCTTTTGAGAGATCTTGATCTGGATCACATATTGGAACTTCACTGCTCCTCTCTGTATCATACAAAAATACAAGTCAGATCAATCAAATCAAATAGTAGTTTTCAAAAGAAACATACTACCTCCCAAATAGCCGAGCAAGTGGAAACATATTTTGCCGAGATTGTACTCAGCACCATGCAAGACTGCTTCTTGCTAAACCAAGATATCACACCTAATCTCATACTGAAGTAGCACCCCGAAGTGATCTTCCTATCAATGGAACTTCCTGCCCAATCTGAATCTACATAATCCTCCAAGTTAATCTTTTGATTCACCTCATACTTGAGCCCATAGTCAATTGTACCATTCAGGTACCTGAGAATATGCTTTGCAAAAATTAGGTGAACATGTCTTGGATCTGGCAGGAACTAGCTCAATGTGTTCATAGCCAAGCAAATATCTGGTCTCATGTTCTTCATGTACATTAATGACCCAATCATATGATGATACATCATAGCATCAAGCGACTCTGATGAAGCATCACTCAATAGCTTCAGGTTCGATGCCATAGGTGTGGCCATGTCCTTGCATTCCATCATCCTGAACCTCTTCAGGATCTATACTACATACTTCCCTTGTCCAAGGGAGATTTCATTCATACTCTACCACACCTTCATGTCTAGAAAGTAATGCACCATACCCAAGACCTTCATCTCAAACTTGGCAGCAAGTCTCCTTCTTGCAACTTTAATGAGTTCCACTTTCCCTATCAGGAACAAGTCATCAACATATAACATGAACATCATTGGTTTTCCACCTTCAACCTTGAATCAAAGGTTAGAATCTACTTTACTCTTAGTAAATCCTAGAGCCATTAGTGAGATGTCCATCCTTTCATACCATGTCGAACCTCAGGATCTTATGCAGTCACTCCCTCTGAAGCGGAGCATCATTCTCCCTCTACCTTTCGTACTCTATGTATCCTGTACCTGAGTGACAAGTAGCTTCCTCTGCTACTATTACTCTATGTATCCATCTAGGGTCATTGGATACCAAGATCCTCTATCTTGAAAACATTCTTATCACACCCATCTGTGAGCTTGTCATCCTCTATAGGCTTTCATCTTCAACCTTGTAGCAAAGGTTAAGATCTTCATCACTCTAGGTGATCTTCAAGCTCCTCATGTATGTGTTATCCCATGGGTGTCTTCTGAGCTCATACAAGGCCTTCTTTAATTTGCACACATGAGTCTACCTGTCATGTGTCTTAACTTCCAGTGGATGCAAATGTCTCTTCGTAGTCTATGCCTTCTTTCCATGAGAAGCCTCGTGCTACGAATCTTGCCTTGTATCCCAAGATGTTGCCATGTACTGCATGATGGATCTTGTAGATCCATATGGAAGACATTACGGGCTTCCCTTTAGGTCTCGATACTAGATCCTAGACATCATTCTTCTTGAATTGGTATTCTCCTTCCTTTTCTTCTTAGCTACTTCTTCATAGCTGGAAGGCTCTGCATCAATGATGTCGCTCAACAGTGTCACATAACTAGAGTGTCTCTGAGGCCTCTTGAAGTCTCATCATACTATTCTTCATTTTGGATGATTTCTTGAACTGTCGTCACTTGTTCTTCAGAACAAGTCTCATCCTTCTTTTCTTGTATGCGATTGTACACAATATTTCCTACAAGTCAAATGCACCGGTTGTATGGTTAGAAACATTTCATAAGGCATATTCATAATGGAAAATTCTTATGTAGAAAGATATAATCATGCAACTATTTTATCCAATACAATATTCATCCATATCTCACAAAAAATTTCTAGATGCCTTCCATCTCTACCAAGAAATCATTGTGATTGTGCACTAATCCAATATGTCAGCAAAGAGGTTTCATTCTAGATAAGTAGCAATGGAGAGTTGTATAGCACCATGAGCTACTTATCCATCACATGCATATTAGTAGTATACTATCATTAATGCAAAAATTCTATCATTCATAACATATCAATTGAATATAAACAAATGCATAACTAAACAATATCATGAAATGACAATTGAACACTGATCTTTATTTGTTTCATGGGTAGACTCCTTATTTCAACTTCATCATCTTCTTCATTCATAACAACATCATTTCTTATCCAAATGCTAAGATGGATAAGAGGTTCTTCAAGAATTGAGTTCTTCATATTCCTCATTGCTTGAGGGATCTTCTTTGAGTCGTGAGCGCTTGATCTTCAGTTGTTCCCATCTTCTCTTCTCTTATTATGAGTCGAGATTCTTCTTGTATGCACTCTTTCCAAAGTCTATTGAAGGTAATCACTTCCTTCTGGTACACATTCCTCGAATGAATGAATCCCATGATCCTGGGATTCCATTCAAGGTGGTTATCACAATTTCTCCATTCTCTACTTCTTCATCCACTGCTTCAAGTTGTTCTATTATTTGAGAGACCCTTGTAAAGTATGACTGTATGGTCTCTGCATTATGGATATTTACATTCTTCAACTGGTTTCTCAAAGTTATCTTCCGATTTATGTTCTTCCCTTCAAATATTTTGGTCAAGGAAATCCTTGATTGAATCAACAATGATCTTCTCAGCCTTAACCAAGTTCTTCTTGTGTAAGGCTTTAGCCTCATCCCCCTCTGGAACTGGAACCTCTCCACTTATGTAGGTGTCCAATTAATTTTCTTCAAGAACTAGTGAAATCCTATACTTCCATGCTTAGAAGTTGTCAACTTCATCAAGCTTGTCATCAAGCTAGTGTGATTAGTCATCTTGAAATGAGAACCTCAACTATAAATAGCAAAAGATTAGATCTTACCAATTTGAGGTGTCTGTCCTGGTTCCAGAGTTGGCTGATCTAGGGTTTGTCATATAAACCCTACTTTTCAAAATTTGGAATATTTCAGATATGATTGGATAGAGATATGGGCCTCTTCAAGGTGAGTTTTCCAAGGTACTCCTTTTTCTAAAAATAGTGGAGGGAAGCTCCTGGAACAACAAGCCCTAGTTTTCCAATTTCCTCTACATAAATTCCTGATATTGTTCCTTGAGTATCTCTAAAATTACTGCTCCTATATGTCTGAAATTTCCTACTGCGGTAGAATCATCTGTCCTCTTTCCAGCACCATAGGTTTGAGCAGAATTGGTTTCACCATTAGGGACTTATGATAGTTATCCCAAGGCGAATTATTTTAGGATTGTTCAACATGGAAAACGTGTACAGACTGCCACATGTCACTGTTTCATCTTCAGGGTCTAAAATTTTTACCACATAAATTAAAATATGTACCCTATCTGTAATATCTTGATAAATTTCATTTGGGCCTTCGTAGCCCGAGATATAGCAATTCTCCCTAGGTGTCCTGTTTAGGGATGAATCGTGGAAGAGGATGGAACCCTGATTTGGAGGAATCATATATCCCAGAATATAACAAATATGAGGCTGAAATATTTACATAGGGTACATTAGGATTTTATCTTTGGCCTGTGAAAATTTTGGCTCCTGAGACTTCTTCAATCTATAGATATAGCGAATGTACCAAAATACCAGTTTTAGTATTTTAGGGTTTTTTTAGACCTGGGGTCAAACTAGGGTTTGAATTTCCTGTAGTTTTAATCAACCAAAAACTTTTCCCTTGGTCTCTAAAATTCGATTGTGATGAGGAGAGAAATCCAATGCTGGTCTCACTCAAAAATTCCTCTTCTGTAAAAGGCCCTAATTTCTCGTCGGAGTGACAGGTCAAAAACTGAAAATGCCCATAATCAAATTCTACTATGACATAAATATGTGGCTTTCAATGGAGAGTTATAATAGCCTCCTTTTGCTGATGATATGTGGAGAGAGGTCCAAAAAATAAGAAACCATAGCTTCTACAGCTACACAATGTCTTCTTCTCAGGTTAACTCTAATATCATGTTAGATTTTTATTATTTAAGCAATATGATCTTAGGATCTTATCTGAGAGAATAACATTGACAACAATCAATAACAAGAGACAATAGACACAAAGCTTTTCCTTAGGGAAACCATAAAGGAGAAAACGTCACAACTTCATCAGAGATAGAATGAGCACTAATGGAAGCAGTAAAACCCAAAGACAAAAAGATGATCTCCAACAATTGTTCTCTCTCTCACTTGAGAGAGCTTCTCCTCTCTCACCTATGCACTATAGCTGGGTGAGTGTGTGTAAAAAATACAGAGCCTCACTCTCTATTTATACTAGTTTCCAATTTGACAATTACTTACCAAGGCCAAATTCTCTAGGAGAGTCTAATAACCCTAGTTCCCCACAACTGTGGGGAATTTGCCTCGTGATCAACAAGGAGGGTTAACCTCTATTACTTTACATGACTTGATTACATTAATAATTCTCCCAATAGGAACATTGGGGACCATTGAAATACAATATATGAAATATACAAGTGAATACATTCCGAAGTTACAAATACATCAACAAGGGAGAGGAGAGGGGTTGTGTGGGATTAAATTTAATTCCAGGTGCCATCTTGAGAACCCATGTGCCATAAATGGTAAGCAACCATACAAGTGGAATTCATTGTTGATATTTAATTATGTTTTAGATAGACTATTGGGAAATCAACTCATAAATTTAATGGAGCATGGGTTGAACCAAAAAATTCGTATGGTTGAATATGGGATAAAATTTATATACCAATAAGTCCATTTAATTCATGAGAATATGTTTTCCCTTCATCCCCATTCCATGGTTGGGCAAGGGAACTCATAATTGTTTATGAAGCTATGCATTCCTAGCAGTGAAAAAGAACAAAATCCGTAGCCATAAAAAAATCCATGTTTTAAAGTGTCCAAAGTGCTCGAAACTTCATGTGGGTTGTGAAATCCAGTGGGGTATCCTTATACGCCAACCTTGGGGTGAATTTGAGGTTTCCAAAAGTCCAAAAATACATAGAGTCCCAGTTTGTGAGCCTAGGAAATTGAATTTTGTGGGGAAATTCATAATCAATAGATCAAAGAATGAATTGGAAGTGATGGGAGATAAGGAACTTAGAAATTATTGATAAATATAGTGTAATGGAAGATATTTAAGCGGTATAGCATCTTGGTCATTTCTATGCTCATCCTAAATAGCACTTGAGGGAATGGACACCCAAGGGACTATATAACAAATAAGGGGACCTTCCTTGTGTTGGGTGTGGTAGGTATTGTGAATGTCAAGGATGGATAAGACTAGTTGAGATTCCTGAAGCTCAGTGGGAGCTCACTGTCTTAGCATTTTACTCATATGTATTTGCTCATGCTTGACAAACCCAGTTGGTATGCTAGCTTAGCCCATGAATTAATTAGGTGTGCCTATGAGTGAGCCTGTGTAGTTCCTCCTCAGTGGATACATAGCCCAACTCAGGGGTGGCCTCTCAATAGAGAGATAAAGTGTTGTATAGAGTGCCTACGGTTGTGTGGAACATTGCTCTTCCATAGTTGGTTTCTTGGGAAAATTCATTGGAAAGATACATGTTTATGTGTTAATTTATCATTGTATTTGAATGTGCAATGATTTTAATTATTATACCCGTGATGAATATGGCAGTAGATGTATGTTGTACGTGTAAATAGTTTTTATTCCGCTGTGATTATATTTCTGCATATGCACACGCATTTAGTTGTATAAGAATTTTGTATTATGCCCCTAGAGTGAATTTTAAAAGCCCATAATTTGTTCATGTTCCCCTATGTTTATAATAGTGATGGATGGGGACATTACATAGTGGTATTAGAGCTTCTAGTTGCAACACCATGGTTGTATGAAGAAAAAAATTCACACTTATAGGAAATAATTAGAAATACATCCACAAAAATCGAGTTATGTTGAGTGATGAATTAGGGGCTAGAAGTAATTTCACAATAATTCTCCTTATTGTCGAATTAAATTTTTTTACAAATACAAAATCCAAAATAAAAAAGCTAAAGGAAAATTTAGGAAATTTGAGGTGGATCCCACAAGTGCCATTTGGGAAAGAGGGGCATGGCATGGACCAACCACACTAGAAGGACATGTAGGTGTCCAACATTCAGAATCTGCATGTGCCACAAAGAGAGTTCCATGGGGGTATCATGAATAGAATTCTGTGAGGGATCTATGGAGAAGAGTCCACAGGCGTGCCGAAGAATAAGTTTGCAGGAGTCAACAAAGAAGAATCAACAAGGTGTTGCAAGAAAGGGTCTGCAAGCACTGCAGAGGAAGGTCCAAAAGCACAGTGGAGAAGAGGTTTACAAGGGTGCCACGAAGAGAATGTTAGAAAACAAGAACGTAAAGGAATAACATTTATCCAATTAAATGATTAAACAAGATGCAAAACAAATTAAACACATTACAGAGAGACACAGATATAACGTGGTTCACCCAAAAGATGGGCTACGTCCACACAAAAAAATCTAGTCCTTTTATTACAGTCGAGAAAGATGAAGGGATACAACCTACAAAAAATCCATTTTAGTTCCTCTTCACACTCCCACAGTCTCTCTCACACAATCACAGAGATTGTTTACAATGCTACAATACCATACACAACCATTTTACAATGCTTTCTTTTATAGGGGAAATACCATGGGAAAATGATAGGGTTAACCCAATACCATGGGTCCACAAAAATATTGGCCAACAAACATCCCAAGGTTGGGGAATGGGTGTATAGTACACTTGGGGTACAAACACGACTGAATAGAATCTTTGAATCTGGAACATCACGCTCCACAATCAACAATATCTCACTTGAAGACTGTTCAAAATAACTCCACCACTGTTGCATTTACTAGACTATGCTCTGGAGCTTAGACTTGGATAATTTCTTATTTTCACCTTCATGCTTGAAGTCCAACAAAAATCGAGCAAGAACTCAGTTTCTCTCTGGCTACTCCCTTTGTGAACATGTCTGCAAGATTCTGGGTAGTATGTATCTTTTTTAGTTTTAACAGTTCTTCATCTAGAATAGATCTTATGAAGTGGTACTTGAGATGTATATGTTTAATCTTCGAATGAAGGGATGAGTTCTTTGCAATATGAATGACACTCTAGATGTCACTGTACATCCTTCTATTCTCCTGGTTCTTACCCAATTCCTCCATGAACCTCTGCAACCAAATCATCTCCTTGCTAGCCTCCATAGCAACAACATACTCTGCTTCTGTTGTTGAAAGTGAAACATCCTATTGTAGTTTTGAAATCCAACTTACTGCTATTCCACCCATATTAAGCACTTACCCTATGGTGCTCCTCCTGCTGTATTTATCATCAGGCATATCTACATCAACATATCCATGTAGAACAGTTTCTGAACCTCCAAAACATAATGCATGAGAAGTGGTACCTCTCAAATACCTGAGAATCCATTGTATTGCTTTCCAATGCTCTTTACCTAGATTATTCATATACCTACTCACAACTCCCACTGCATGTGCAGTATTTGGTCTTGTGCACACCATGGCATACATGAAGCTTCCAACCGCTGATGAATACAAAATCCTGGGCATGTAATCTATCTCTTCCTGTGTCTCTGGACACATATCCATACTTAGTTTGAAATGGTTGGATAAAGGTGTACTAACTGGTTTTGCATTCTGCATTCTAAACCTCTGCAACACCTTTTCTATGTACTCACTATGAGACAAAGTCAATTTGCGATTTTCCCTATCTCTTGCTATTCTCATACCAAGGATTTGCTTTGCAGCACCCAAATCCTTCATCGAAAATGATTTAGCTAGTTTTCTTTTCAGCACATTTATATCTTGCATGTTAGACCCTACAACAAGAATGACATCCACATACAATAACAAGATAATGTATCTTCCGTTATCTAGCCTCTTGAAATAAACACAGTGGTCAGAATGACATCTATCATAAACTTATCGAATTTTAAATACCACTATCTTGGAGCTTGCTTCAGGCCATACAAGCTCTTCTTCAGCCTACAAACTAAATTCTCCTTCCTTTGACCTCATACCCTTGTGGCTGCTGCTGCATATGTACAGTACACTTGAGCTACAAACACGAATGGATAAGATCTCTAAATTTGGAAGATCAAGCTCCACAACCAATCGAGAAGTCCAAGGGGAATCCATATAGGAGACTCTACGAGCCTGGTCGATAAAAGTATATAGGAACTATATATTTTATCCGTGTAGTGCAACAGAGAAGAGGCTTGTGAAAGCAACTGAGGAGAGTCCATGGGTGAAATTGAGAGAGTTTGAGGGGTGTAGTCAAGAAGAGGAGTCCATGGGGGCCATGGAGATAAGTTTGTGGATGTAGTGGAGTATATTTTTGCAGTGGTATTTGGAACACATATGAAAGGGTACAAAAACATGTCCCGAGGAATAGGCCCACGGGGAGAGGTATGTGGTGGTCATTGACTCCCATCCGCAAGGGATATTTTTTGTAGAAAGAGATAAAATCCCTAGGTGAATACTTCAAGGATTTCAAATCATCATGGCTCATAATAGAATGCACTATCATGTCAGATGAATGGAACGCCGCAAAGAACGAAACCATCATAAACTTCCTTGGATCTTTCCCATAGGGAACCATGTTTTTTAGATCTTATGGTGCATCTAATAAGGTGAAAGATGTGAATATGTTATTTAAATTTTTTTTTGAGGTTGTTTAGGATGTGGGGGCATCCAATTTTGTGCAAGTCATCACAAATAATTCCTGTAACTATGCTCTTGTCGGCAAGATGTTAGAGGAAAAATATACAACATTATTTTGGACCCCATGTGCGGCACAATACATAGACCTCATGCTTGAGGAAATATGCAAACGAGACTGAATCAAGCACACTGTAGAGAATTCCAAAAGAATCATAAGATACATCTACAACCACTGGTGGGTATTGATCTTTATGAGGGAAGAGACACAAGGCATGGAACTTGTTAGGCCTGCCATTACTATATTTGTAAGTCACTTTCTCATGTTGCAATCTCTCCTTGCTCAAAGACAAAACTTGGAACAAATGGTTTCAAGTGATGAATGGAATTCAAGCAAATGGGCCCATAGAACAGATGGAAAAGACACCAAGAAGAAAATCTTGGAAAGCTCATTTTGGAAAAAAGCAATAGAGGTTTACAAGTTTACTGAGACACTTGTTAAGGTGTTGCAATTGGTGGATGGGAAAATATTGGCCATGGGATACATTTATGAGGCCATGGATAAGGA
Organism: Pseudotsuga menziesii; assembly: GCA_001517045.1. Taxonomy (NCBI): domain Eukaryota; kingdom Viridiplantae; phylum Streptophyta; class Pinopsida; order Pinales; family Pinaceae; genus Pseudotsuga; species Pseudotsuga menziesii. The sequence continues at coordinate 48,236 of LPNX010571727.1, forward strand.
AAATGTGAAAATAAGGGAAACATACAAGGATAGAGTGGCAAAGTATGGACATATCTAGAATATCATCAATAGGAGATGCACCAATCAACTCCATCACCCTTTACATGCAACTGGGTATTTCCTAAATCCAAGGTATAATTATAGAGCTCAGTTTGGAGAATATCAAAATGAGGAGGTCAAAGATGGATTGCATGATTTCCTTGAGCGCATGGTTCCAATGAGATGGTGTAGTTAGAGATACAAAAATAGATTATTGCTTTCACTAGAGCCATAGGCACCTTTGGAAAACCCGTGGCTAAGAATGCAAGAGATGTGGACCAACCAAGTAAACAATTCCACTGTTTTATTAAATTCAATTGTTTAATTTTTAAAATTTAAAAACTTCAATATTTAGTTAAATCCACAATATTATTCGTTTATTTAATTGTCTTTGCACTTGCAACAAGATGGTGGGATTCATTTGGTGGCCAATGCATTCAATTGAAAAAGTTTACAATTTGAATCCTTAGTCAACCATGTAGTTCTTCTGGTTGTGAACGAAATTGATCTATCTTTGAGCAGATGCAAATGAATAAGAGAAACCATGTAGAGAAAAATTGGTTAAATTATGTAGTCTTCATGTGGTACAACCTCCGACTCAACCACAACCATTTGATGAACAAAATACATGATATGGATCCCATTGTATTGGATGATATATATCCAACCTTAGATTGGATAGTGGAGACTCAAGAGCCCGAGTTTGGTTCTAACTTTAATATTGAGGTGGATGTTCTCGGTAATGTTAGTTTGCAAGTAGATCCACTATTGCTAATACTATCATTAGTTCATGCAAGTGTAGAATCTAGATCAATATTTTTTTGTATATCATTGAATAATATATGAGTGTTTCAATATTACTATATTGATAATTTGATATAACTATTGATATAACATTATTTCATTCCATATATGGAAAACACTAGTCGAGAGGGGCATATGCGTTCATCTATAGATCCTGATCCACATCCACCTCATGCTTTTACACATTCAGATAGTACTCCATCTAATGTTTCTCCTACTATAGTAGTTGTAGATGAGCTAGAGGGGTTTGAGCCCTAGCAAGATGCCATTGTTTATGTCATTGCTAGTCCGAGTTCTAGTTCTAGCATTGGTGATGAGTTTGATGATTGATCATGTTGATCAATGATGTGATGGCATGTTGGCATCATAACATTTTGTTTTGTGGACTTTGGCACTCTACGTGCCATTTAGGCCTCTTTGATTATGTATTTTCATTTTGTTCCAATATTCTAGATATGTATTATTTATTGCACACTGGCACGGTACCCTTTGTGCTAATTTGATATGTTCACCCTTATATGGTATATACATGAGAAAAATTTGGATATTTAGTCTCTAATGCTCCGGAATGATGGATTATAATCTTTAAAATATATTTTTTCTATAAAATTTAAATATTTTGTGTTTTTTAGTAAACCAAGTCATTAAAATCAAATCGATCGAGTCATTAACGATTCTGAGTCTGATTCCAAGTTGACCCTCGATGGAGCCCAAGTTCAACTTTGATTTTTAAACATTTCTCTTGGGAAGTACTCAAAGATTGCATTTCTAGGTAGTGGCAACTGGTCCAAGCAGATGTTGGATCTAGCACAATATGATGTGTGTTGTCGGATGCCAGCTATTTCCTTGCGTAGATACATGTGTTATGTTACATTTATTGATGATTTCTTTAGGAAGACCTATGTCTAATTCATGAAGACCAAGGATGAGGTATTCAATCGATGTCAAGAGTTTTAAGGCTCTTGTGGAGAATCAAACAAGAAGGATGATCAAGGTATTGAGATATGATATTGTGGGTGAGTATACCTCCAATGATTTCAAGACATTTTGTGTACATGAAGGAATCAAGAGGGAGATGAGAGTTCCATGCAAACCTTAGCAAAAAGAAAAAAACATGGCCATCATCAGGGTTGTAAAGACTATCATCATGACCTGTAATACCCCCCTTTTGACTCTTAGAATGTATTGAATTTATAGATATATTGTGTATATGTGTTGTATGATTCCTAGTGTCGAGCTTAAGGCCAAGGCCCCGCTAGTGAATGATCGGCTTTAAAAAAACTGGCATGTATTTATATTTTGTTAGCCATGAAAAATTGTATATGCATGTAAATATTTTCAATACAAAAAAAATAACCAAGAGTTGGCTATGGAAGCAACTAAAATGAGGGGGCCATGTGTATCCACTAGGGAGAGGTGAGGGGGTTGTGGGATTGAACCCTGTGTTTCCAAATGTCATCTTGAGAACCTATATTGACTTTACTTGGTGGCATTTATTTCTATTCTATGATGGTAGCTAGGAAATCAGCTATTGCATTAATGGAGAATGGGAAAACCCATAATTTGTACGACCAAGTATTGGATCAGTTAACTTGACCCATAATTCACTCTGTCTCATGGGAATTTGTTTTCCATCCTCCCCATTCAATTATGGAACACTTAGACTGCAATTATGAGCTTGATATGCATCCCCAACTATGGAAAAACAAAAAATCGCAACTTGCAAAGAAGCTATGTTTTGAAGTGCCAAAATTGTCGAGAAATTCACGTGAGGAATGAAATCCATTCGGGAATCCATGGATATAAACCCTAGGGTGAAATTGAGAGTGCCAAAAGCCCAAAAATCCATTGGAAATACCAGATTTGGAAACTCGGAAGTGTAATCTCGTCATTGGAAGCCACGTTCCCATAAATTGGAAGAATCCAAGAGTGGATTGAAGCAGGAGTGAGACCAGAGGATGGAATTGATTGATAAACCTAGTGAAAGAAAAAATATCTAAGGATTGAGCAGTCATGACATTTATATGCCCACTCTGAAGAGAACTAGAGGGAAGGGCCACATGAGGGACTATGTAGCGAAGAAGGGGACCTTCCTTGTGTTGGGTGTGGTAGGTAATGTGGGTGCTAAAGCTGTTTGAAGTAAAATAGAAATGTATGTAGCTTTGTGGTTGAGATCACTAGCTTAGCTATCTCTTTGTTGCCTCCCTACTTGCTAGACATACCTAGCTACATGTTGGATCAACATGAGTGCTTATATCTATGGCTGTGAGAAAATCTGAGTAGTTCCTTCGTAGTGGATACACGACCCAACTTAGGGGTGGTCTCTCAGCTGAAAGAATATAGGCCAAACAAAGACCTAGATTTAGGTGGAAAGTTGCTCTTCCATAGTGGGTTGCTCGGTCAATTACAATAAAAAGAAGTGTTTCTACTTCCTCTGTTTATACTTAATTTATGTGTTATGAATGACTGTTAATTGTGTTAAATTGAATGAATAAATTCATCCTAAATTGTTCAATTAGATGGTTGTAAATAGCATGAAAATGATTGTATTGGTGTACATGGTTTTAATGTTATGCTTGTGATGAACATGCTGGTATAAACATGTTTTGTGTGCGCATAGATAGAATTTCATTCCATTGTGTATGTTTAATAAGATTTCCGCATGCATTTAGATGTTAAGAATTTCTTAAAATGGCCCAAGGGGCGAATTTAGTACCCCCTACATCATTCATGTTTTCTCCATGGTAGGATCGGTGGGAGGAGACGTGACATGACCAAGATGTACCTATGTTACTTTGGGTAGAGGCATGCAATATAACAGTCTACACTGATAACAAGAATACTGATAAGGTGTTAGGGAACAAGACTATTAAAGGAGGATTTCACTGGAAAGAAGCTTGAGATTGGGAACTTTCACATTTTTGAGTTCCTTACATTTTCTCAGGTCCCTTCAAAGAAGAGGACAAAGTTGGAGCCATTGTAGAGAAATGCATATTTGTTGGGTAAAGTGAGACTTCAAAGGATTATCAGATTTATATTGTTTCACTGAGGAAAAACGTTCTGAGGTAGAATGTGAATTCGAAGAGGAGAGAGCCTTTAGGAAGTCACATGATTCACCTCCAACAAGGATAGAGATAAAGGAGGAGCAGGAGGATTTGAAGGACAATGAGAGATATACATCACAAAATACAGGTCCTCATCCTTATTCAAATCAAAGATATGAGAAGCAGGACGCTCCTTCTACATAATAGGCCACATCATGGAAGAGGAAGCCGAGATGTCCTCGACAGATCTTGAAAGATGCTCAGGAGCATGTGGAGGCTCCTTGGAGGACTTTCAAGGAGAGGAAACCACCAGAAAAGTATATGGAACTTATGTGTGACATTATTGATTTCGAACCTTCTAGTTTTGAATAGGATTTAGAGTATAAAGTATGGTAGGATTCCATGGTAAAGGACTATTCTTCCATTATGAATAATGATGTATATGATATAGTGCCAAGACTAGAAGGTAATTTTGTGGTTACTTAGAAGTGGATCTATAAGATCAAGCATGCCATAAATGGTAGTGTGGAGAAATACAAAGAGAGGATTATGGCCAAAGGTTCTTATAGATTAAGGAATTTGATTATGAGAATAAATTCGCACTAGTTTCTAGGTACACTTCTATCAGGACAATTATTTCCATTGAAAAAGAGATGGGATGGAGGATACACCAAATGGATGTAAAGAAAACATTTTTTAATGGAATAATTGAGGAGGAGGTGTACATCAAGAAACCTTAGGGATTTGAAGTGCATGGGAGGGATTCCCATATATGCAGGTTAAAGAAGGCATTGTACGGCTCAAGCAAGATCCTAGACCTTGGTATTGAATGATTGATTCTTACTTGCAGTAGTTGGGTTTTGTGAAGAGTGAGGCAGACTCCAACCTTTACTACACTTTGGTTGGTGAGGATCCTCTCATTCTTCTCTTATATGTAGATGATCTATTTCTTAGTGGGTTAGAGAAGCTCGTTGAGGAGTGCAAGAAAGTTCTTTCTTTTGTAGTTCGAGATGAAGGACCTCGAGTTGATGCATTACTTTCTGGGATTGGAGGTGTGGCAGAGGATAGGTCAGATTTTCCTGGGATACGGAAATTATGTAGTATATATCTTGAGGATATTTGAGATGGAGAGTTGCATACCTATGTCTACTCCCATGAAAACCAATTAGAAGAAATTGGATCCTTCTTGGATTGAGTTGGTTGATCCTATGTTTCATCGATAGTTTATTGGTTCTTTGATTTATTTCGTAAACACCCGACTAGATATTAGTTTTGTTGTCAACATTCTTAGTCAATTCATGGTTGATCACAGAAGAGTGTCATGGGTGGTAGAAAAACATATGCTCAGGTACCTACGAGGTACAATATATTATGGACCAGACTATGTGCAGGAGGATGGAGTCAAATTGGTAGTCTACACAAACTCAAATTGGACAAGCAGTGCAGTTGATAGGAAATGCACCTCAGGGCGTTGCTTCAAATTGGGATCAACACTTGTGTCTTGGTTTAGTAGGAAGTAGAAGTAAGTGGCATTGAGTTCTCTAGAGGGTGAGTATATGTAATCGATTCAGGTGTGTTGGGAGGCCATGTGGCTTAGCAAGTTTCTCTTTGGGTTGTTTGGTCAGAAGTTGTAGTCGACCATGATTCCCCGTGACAATTAGAGTTGCATCAAACTGTTGGAGAATCCAATGTTCCATGATAGGTCAAAGCACATCGAGATAAAGTACCAATTCATTTGATATTATGTTCAGAGATGAGTTATGAATCTTCAGTAAATATCTACAGGTGAACAGGTTGTGGACATCGTCACGAAAGATTTGTTGAAAGGGAATTTTGTTTTTTTAGAGATAAGCTAGGGGTGGTGCAAAATACCTTCCTCACTAAGATAGAGTTGTGAGTTATGTAACATGGATAGGTACTTTTCTAAGTTAAGTGTCTAGCCTACATGAAGTTGTCCAAAAGGGGTATTCTCCAGGAATTAACTTTATTAATATTTAAAGTACTTTTATATTTAACGATAAAGTGGCTTAAGTTGTCTCAACAAAAGATTAAGTCACATATGTAGATCTCAGATGATTAAGATTTAATATTAGCTCTTAATCATTTTGGAGATATAGGTTTAGGGTTTTATCATTAAAGGAATTATAAAAGGAGATATAAGAAGGAAAATAGACACCCATTGTCTCATTGAGTTGAGAGAGAAAGAGAGAAAGAGTATTGAAGAGGCTAAAGGAGAGAAACTTGACAGTAATTCTCAACAAGGAAGAAAGGGCATCCTCTTGGAATATTTTGCAGGCCATACAACAATCTTTAAGAGGTAGTACAATAGTCCCAAAGAGGTCATATAATAGGAATAAAGTGTTTGTATAGAAACAACAAGAGCAAAGGACCTAGGGGAAAATTTTGGTGGCTGTATAGGCCCTACAACAAATTAAAATAGGTTATACAATGGCTTGGAGAGAGTTTGTGTTAAAATTTGTAACAAGGTAGGTGCTTTTCCACCTTAGGTTCCTAGGGGTGGAATAATGGTCATGTGATCATGTTGCTGCTGCAACTACTTTCCCCAAAATTTTGATTTTTATAGGGCCCCTCCTTCTATTTTTAGTTTGAAACCATACGTAGATTAGTTTTCCAACTCAAGGGAGTCCATCTTGCACACTTAGGTTTTTCCAAAAGTTGGAACAAAAGAAGTTTTGGCTAAGTAAAACTTAATTTTTACCTCCGACATCTCGGAGCAACTTGTCCAGATTCTTCGACGTGTTAAATTAACTCAGCTAGTCGCTCTGAAATGGTCGGCTGGATCAAAAGAAAGTTTTTGCAATTGTCGTTTTGACATAACTCAAAGAAACTTGCTGACACTGTTGGAAGTGACTCACGAATTGTCACTAAAACGATTAGAGGATTTTGGTAAATGTTTCCAATAACAAAGGTTGTTGAGTTTTCAGGTCAACTCGGAAATTTCTGTTGATACGGTCACATACAAAGTGAAATGGTCGATAGACTGAGCATCGACAAAGCCAACCAGAGAAAATGAGCAAGCCGTCACCGACACGGTTGGAGGAGACTTAGTATTTTACGCCTAAACATTCATGAGAAAAGACATAAGCATCACTGATATCATCTAAGGTTTTAGAGAGTATCTCCTACATTGTCAGCATTACTATTCTTTCACGGAGATCGACAATGTTTCGTTCCAAACGACGTTTTCGCCATAAACCATATTTAATTTTCCAACCACTGCATTTAGTATCCAACGAACTCATTAATGACCTTTCTTGTTCATTTTTATATATAAATGAGTGAGTTTATTTGTTTCTTGTCCCATGAAATGTTGTTTAACAAAGAAACCAATCAAGGAAAGACGTTTGGAGCTACTTCATCTATCCAAGCCCATGACTATTCACCGCTTGACAGGTAGGCACTGTTGAAATATTGTAACTTTGAAGAACATTCTATATGTATTTCTTTGTGGTCCCCAATGGTCCTACTGGGAGAACCACTTGTATTACTTTGTACCCCGATGCTCCTAATCGAAATAACTAATAAGAGTCATGCGGCAGTCCCCTCTAATTGTAAAGGTGGGTCATTAGCACCCAGGTGTGGTTACTTGAACCTACATGATTAACTCGAGCCTACATGATAGATGAGTTAACTGAAGTGAACGGATGAATATAAATAGAGGTGTAGTGCTCCTCATTTGTAACACACACTCTCACTTGTGTAGCGCATTAGTGGAGAAGAGAAGAGTAGCTAGAGAAGGAGGAGGATCAGGCTTTGATCTCCTTGTTGGTTTTACCTTTTATCTTTTTGGGGCATCTATATTGAGGAAGCTTTTGCTAGGTTTTTCCCTTTATGGTTTTCCCAGGATAAATCTTTGTGTTCCTTTTGTATGGTTGTGCTTGTCTGTCTTTCAGTGACCCTGTTTATATGCTTTTGTTATGAATTCAAAATGAAATACTAACGATCTAGCTTAGCATATGAAAATTTAACATGGTATCAGAGCCACCCTGAAAGAAGACATTGTGCAGCTAAATAAGCTAGGGATTCTTATTTTTTTGGTTTCTATCCATAATTGATCAGCAAAAGAAGGCTAGAATGACTCTCCATTGAAGGGCGCATCTTTTTGTCGAAGCGAAATTCGATTCCAAGCATTTTCAGTTTTGGTGTGGAAAATTAGGGCTTTCTACATAAGAGGAATTTTTTTAGTGAGCCTGGCATAGGATTTTTCTCCTCATCAAAATAGAAGTTTAGAGACCTGGATCAAGAAATTTGGTTGGGTGAAACTCCGGGAAAGTCAAACCCTAGTTTGACCCTGAGCTAGAAAAACCCTAAATACTAAAACTGCTAAGTTTTGGTACTTTCGCTATATTTAGAGATTGGTGAAGTCTCAGGAGTTGAAAATTGTAGAGGCCAAAGATACAATCCTTATGTACACTGTGTCCAAACTTCAGCCTCATATTCACTATATTCTGGGAGATATGATCCCTCCATGTTAGGGTTCCAGCCTCTTCCAGAATTCATCCCTAAATAGGACACCTGGGGAAAATTGCTATATCTTGGGATACAGAAGTCCAAATGGAATTCCTGAAGATGTTGAAAAATTATCATGGACTTTAATTTCTATTATCCAAATATTAGACTTAGAAGATGAACCAGTGACATGTGGCATGCTGTACAACTTCACTGTTCTGAACAGTCCTGAAACAGGTCACCTTGGGAAAATGATCATAAATCCCAATTGGTGAAACCAATTATGATGAAAAATATGGTTTTGGATCAGGGACATGTGAGGGTAACTCAGTGAGAAATTTCAGACATATAGGAGCATTAAGTTTTGAGATATCACAGAGACATTGATAGGCATTTTTGCAGAAGAAATTGGAAAACTAGGGCTTCCTGTTCCGGGAGCTTCCCTCCATTGTTTTCAGAAAATGAGTACATTGGACAGCTCCATTTGAAGAGATATATATTTCTATCCAATCATATCTAAAAGATTCCAAGTTTTGAAAATTAGGGTTTCTCTGACAAGCCCTAGATCAGCCAGCTCCAAAAATAGGATGGACACCTCAAATCGGTAAGATCTAATCTTTTGCTATTTGAATTTGAGGTTCTCATTTCAAAATGATCTATAACATCAGCTTGTTGATGAGCTTGATGAAGTTGATAACTTCCAAGCATGGAAATATTTGATCTCTCTGAAGAAAATGCCTACATGAGTAGAGAGGTTCCAGTTCTAAAGGGAGATGAGGCTCAAAGCCTTACACAAGAAGAACTTGATCAAGGCCAAGAAGATCATTGTTGATTCAATCACGGATCAACTTGTACCACAAGTGTATTCCCTAAAGAAACCGAAGATGTTTTATTCCTTGATCAAGCTATTTGAAGATAAGAGCTCAAATCAGAAGATGACTTTGAGAAAATAGTTGAAGAATGTGAAGATCCAGAATGCAGAACAACTTGAAGCGGTAGAAGAAGAAGTGGAGAATGCAGAAGTGGTGATAGCCACCTTGAATGGCCTCCCAGGATCATGGGATTCATTCATGTGAAGAATGTATGCCATAAGGAATTAATTACTTTCAGCTCGACTCATAAGAAGAGAAGAAGAAGATGGGAGCAATTGAAGATCAAGCTCTCACCATTCAAAGAAGATCCCTCAAGCGATGAGGAATATGAAGAACTCAATTCTTGAAGAACCTCTTATTCATCTTATCATTTGGATAAGAAATGATGATTTCATGAATGAAGAAGATGATTAAGCAGAATGATCAAGATGGAGTCTGCCCACGAAACAAATAAAAGATAAGTATTCAATTGTCATTTCATGATATTGTTTTGTTATACATTTGATTATATTCAATTGATGTGTTATGCATGATGGATTGTTTGCATTAATGACTGTATACTACTAATATCCATGTGATGGGTAAGTAGCTCATGGTGCTATACAACTCTCCATCGCTACTTATCAAACCTCTTTGCTGACATACTGGATTATTGCACAATCTCAATGATGTCATGGTAGAGATGGAAGGCATCTAGAAAGTTTCTATGAGATATGGATGAATGTTGTATTGGATAAATAGTTGCATGATGCATATGAATTTGTCGTTATGCATATGAAATAGTTCTAACCATGCAATTGGTGCATTTGAATTGTAGGAAAGGTCCTGTACAAACTCCTACAAGAAAATAAGGATGAGACTTGTTCCAAAGAACAAGTGATGACAATTCAATAAACATGAATCTGAAGCTCCTAGGGTCAAAGACACCTTCAGAGAGTGGTAGATCACCTCGAAGGATGAAGACCACCATGGGTATGAGAGATAACTCAAGATGAAGAGAAGAATGCTATGAAAGAAGCTATGATCAAAGAATGACAGTTGATCATGAGGAATGATGTAGACGATATGATTTAGAGACATAAAGGAAAGTATGTAGTATCCTCCATATGGATCTACAAGAACAAGTGTACAAAGCAAGGTTCTTGATTTTCCTTAGAAATAATAGACTATGACATGACATACTCTATTGACCAGTATATATCAAGCATAGAACTACTTGTACAGAATGAAGAAGGAAGATAATACTCCACTTCAGGGGGAGTGACTACGGAAGATATCTGAGTTCGACACAGTACAACATGATGGACAACTTCCTGATGGATCGAGACTTTACCAAGAGTAAAGTGGGTTACAACCTTCAAAGTTGAATGTAGAAGACTAGGATATGTTGATGATCTGACAAGATGAACTCATGGAAGATGTTATGATGAAAGACTACTAGAATGATGTTTTGGATATAGTACTCAAACCAGAAAGCAAGAATGTGGTATCTTACAAATGGATTTGCAAGATAAAATATGTCGCTGATAGAAGTAAGGAAAGACTTGTGGCTAGAGGTTTCTATAAGTAAGAGGGAATTAATTCTGAAGAGACACTTACTCCAGGAAGCAAGGTACACTTCCTTCAGAACTATGATGGTAGTTTCTCCCATGATGAAGTAAAGACAATCCTTCCTTAATGGTATTATTGAGGAAGATTTTTACATCAAAAGGATTTGAAGTTGAAGATAGATGGAATCATATATGTAAGTTAAAGAAGGCCCTCTATGGCATGAAGCAAGCTCCCAGAACTTGGTATGGAAGGATAAACAGTTTCCTTTCAATTATGGGCTTTACCAAGAGTAAAGCTGATCGTAACCTTTATCTCAAGGTTGTAGAAGATGAACCTGTCATCCTGTTATTATATGTGGATGACTTATTCTTGACAGGGAATGAGAAACAGATCATGGAAAGCAAGAAGAAACTAGAAGAAGAATTTGAGATGAAAGACCTTGGGTTAATGCACTATTTCCTAGGTCTGGAAGTATGAAAAAGTTCAAAAGGAATATTTCTCAACCAAGGAAAGTATGTGGTAGAGATATTGAAGAGATTCAATATGTTGGAATGCAAAGCCATGGCCACACCCATGGAATCCAACCTGAAGCTATTAGCTGATGACTCATCAGAGTTAGTGGATGTGACTCATTATAGACAGATCATTGGGTCATTGATGTACTTAAAAAATACCAGGCCAGACATTTGTTTTGCTGTGAACACCTTAAGTCAATATCTTGTTCAAAGACGGGTTCACCTAGTAGCTACAAAACATGTGATGAGATATCTGAAAGGGACTATATACCTTGGTCTATACTATGATGGTAGCCATGACTACAGATTATATGGCTATACAGATGCAGATTGGGCTGGAAGTATCTCAGACAGGAAAAGCACATAAGGTATATGCTTTTGTTTGGGGTCTGCTATGAGTTCATGGTTTAGCAGGAAACAGTCTAGTGTTTCTCTTAGAATGACAATACATAGCAGATTGCTCTGCTAAGTTGTGAAGCCATATGGATTTGAAAGCTGATATCAGGTCTCCTTGACCTGAAGATGGATACTACATTGATTCTATGTGATAACAAGAGTTGTGATAACAGAGAACCCTGTGTTCCATTGTAACACATAGAAATTTGATATTTATACATACAAGATAAAGATGTAGATGATGATGTTTTAGTATTCCCATACTGAAGATATAGATGATGTTTCAGTATTTACATACTGTAGATGCATATGATGGTGACTCCATATTTATATACTGAAGATATAGATGATGATACTTTCAGTATTCACATACTGGAGATAAATATGGAGATAGTTCAGTATTCACATACCGAATATGTAGATGAAGATGGTTTAGATGATGATGTGCTGACAAATCCTCTGTCTCGGGTAAAGTTCAAAAACTTTTGGGACAAGCTTGGCGTGGTTCGGAAAGACCTTCCCTGAAAGGAGGAGTAATGATGTTGCAGTGGGATTGTATCATCCCTGGGCACTTGCCCTAAAGTGATCTGGAGACCTCGGTCTTCGAGAATGAAGTGGGATTGTATCATCCTTAGGCACTTGCCCTAAAGTGATCTGGAGACCTCAGTCTTCGAGAATGAAGAGGGATTGTATCATCCTGGGACATCTGTCCATAATAGATCCGGTGACCTCGGTCCTTGAGAACATGGCAGGATTGTATCATCCCTGGGCACTTGCCCTAAAGTGATCTGGAGACCTCGGTCTTCAAGAATGAAGAGGGATTGTATCATCCCAGGACATCTATCCATAATAGATCCGGTGACCTCGGTCCTCGAGAATGTGGTAGGATTGCATCATTCTTGGACATCGTCCTAAACTGATAGGGATTGATTCTCCCGTAACCAATCCGGTGGCTTCGGTCCTCGAGAATGTGGTAGGATTGCATCATCCTTGGACATAGTCCTAAAGTGATAGGGACTGATTCTCCTGTAATCAATCTGGTGGCTTCAGTCCTTGAGAATGTGGTAGGATTGCATCATCCTTGGAGATAGTCCTAAAGTGATAGGGACTGATTCTCTCGTAATCAATCCAGTGGCTTTGGTCCTTGAGAATGTGGTAGGATTGCATCATCCTTGGACATAGTCCTAAAGTGATAGGGACTGATTCTCCTGTAATCAATCCGGTGGCTTTGGTCCTCGAGAATGTAGTAGGATTGCATTGTCCTTGGACTTAGTCCTAAAGTGATAGGGACAGATTCTCTTGTAATCAATATGGTAACTTTGGTTATTGAGAATGTGGTGGGATTGTATCATCCCTGGAATTTAAGTCCAAAAGTGATCCAAAGACTTTTTTGTCTTTGAGTTGTGGATTGCAGGTTGTTGCTGATGATGATGATGTTCTCTGATCGAAAGATCAGAAGTTGCTGATGATGATGATGTTCTCTAATTAAAAGATCAGAATATGATGATGATGCTATTGCTAATGATGATGATGTTCTCTGATCAAAAGATCAGAATATGATGATGATGATGTTTCTCTGATCGAAAGATCAGAAGTTGCTGATGATGATGATGTTCTCTGATTGAAAGATTAAAATATGATGATGATGTTGTTGCTGACATTGATGATGCTCTCTGATCGAAATATCAGAATATGATGATGATGATTTTTTCTGATCGAAAGATCAGAAGTTTCTTATGATTATGATGCTGCTACTGATGATGATGTTTTATGGTCGAAAGATCAGAATGTGATGATGATGATGATGTTTCTGATCGAAAGATCAGAATGTGATTATGATGAGATCCTGATGATGATGATGCCGTATTATCAAAGTATGATGATGATGACGTACTGATTGAAAGATCAGAATATGATGATGAGTTGATGTTAGAGTATGATTATGTTCGATTGATGATGTTTCTGATTGAAAGATCAGAGGCTGATGATAATCATGATTCTGATTGAAATATCAGAGTATGATAATGATGATATTTTGATGCTGATATTTTGATGATGATGATGTTGATGTTTTGATGATGTTTTCATGATGATGTTTCTGATTGAAAGATCAGAGTATGATGATGATGTTGTTGCTGATCGAAAGGCGAAAGTGCTGAAGAAGTTGTTGCTGATCGAAAGGCCAAAGTGCTAAAGAAGATGTTGCTGATCAAAAGGTCAAAGTGTTGAAGACGATGTTGCTAATCGAAAGGTCAAAGTGCTGAAGATGATGTTGCTTATAGAAAGGTCAAAGTGCTGAAGATGTTGCTGCTGATTGAAGAATCAAGATGCTAAATATGTTGCTGATTGAAGCGCTCAAAGTACTGATGATGCTGAAGACTAAAGATTGAATATGAAGACTACATGATGTTGAATAGCTTCCAATGATTTATAGATGTATCACCTTGATGATGTTGATGATGTCCTCTATCTCTCTCCTATTATTGTTGTTGTTGATGTTGTTATAGAATACCCTTCTCATTAAGGGGGAGTGTTGAAATATTGTAACTTCAAAGAATATTCTATATGTATTTCTTTGTGGTCCCTGATGGTCCTACCGGGAGAACCACTTGTATTACTTTGTACCTCGATGCTCCTAATTGGAAGAACTAATAAGATTCATGAGGCAGTCCCCTCTAATTGTAAGGGTGGGTCATTAGCACCCTGGTGTGGTTACTTGAGCCTACATGACAGATGAGTTAACTTAAGTGAACAGATGAATATAAATAGAGGTGTAGTGCTCCTCATTTGTAACACACACTCTCACTTGTGTAGTGCATTAGTGGAGAAGAGAAGAGTAGCTGGAGAAGGAGGAGGATCAGGCTTTGATCTCCTTGTTGGTTTTACCTTTTATCTTTTTGGGGCATCTATATTGAGGAAACTTTTTCCGGGTTTTTCCCTTTAGGGTTTTCCCAGGATAAATCTTTGTGTTCCTTTTGTATGGTTGTGCTTGTCTATATTTTATTGATCTTGTTTATATGCTTTTGTTATGAATTCGAAATGAAATACTAATGATCTAGCTTAGCATATGAAAATTTAACAGGAACGTCATGTTTTGGACTCTTTTGTTTTTTTTATTTTATAAGTGTAAAGATTTATATGTGGTGGAAACATGGGTAAATGTATCGTAGTTTTTTTCTTTCGAGTCAGGATTATCCTTACCTTGTCCTATCCATTTATTACTTTCATAGTTGGTATAAGATTGTCTGCAGTGTCATTTCCATAGTTCAAGTTAGGGTGTATTCGATTTGCGCCGGCCAAAATCCAGTGCAGTTGATTTTCAGGTCGATCTTGGCTTCACGGTTGATTCCAAACCATAGCCAGTAGAACACAAACCTCTTAAGGGCGTAGGGTTTTTCTGGATGGGTTGGTATTTTAGTCCATCCTTCATGGAGATATTTCTCGTGGTTTTGATCTTGTCCTCTTGGTTAACGGACCGGGAAATCAATTACTCTTTTTAGTTTCTTAGGGAGGAGTCATACCCGAGTCGGTCTATCAAAACTCCAACAAGCTCAGTTTTCATGTACATTGTATACCTTGTAAACTCGACGGAGGACAGAGGCTACCGGGAACGTTACATACAAACAAATTTCCCGGTATTACTTGATAAAAAAATAAAAGGATTACAATGTTTTTGAAGATTCGAGAATTCACCTTCAAAAGTTTTTAGATGAGTCATTGCAATGATGTAACACATTCACCTAGCTTTCTTTGCACACCTACACCTTTAAATAAAGTCATGAGTAGAAGCTTCTTTTTCCTCATCAAATTTGAGGTTAATAAATAAAAGTTTTGGGAATTGAGCTTGTGACCTTCATCAAAGGGATTGAAAAAAATTATATTCTAGGCTTCTTAACAATGCTACAAAGCTCAAATTGATCGTTACTGATCTTTTGCTTAATTGTGTACTCTCCATCTTCATCAACTTGTATAAGAATCAACAAACATTAATAAACTTGCAAGTGAAAATGCATAATAGAACATATAATAAGATGCTTACTTACAACATTGTTTTGAGAAATTATTGTTGTTTTAAAATGAAGAAGGAGAATTGGAGGGGTTGCCTCTAGAATTTTGATGTAGGATGGAAACATGTTTATGGATTACAAAGCAGCATATTTATATGTGATGATAGGTTTTCAATTGAACTTTGTAATTGCACATCCTTTTATCACACCATGAGTTCATTAAATGATCAAGTGACTTCGAATGGACCACCTCTCTCCATCCTATAAAACTACATTTTTTAATTTCTTGAAATGAATATTTAACCATGGTATTCCTCCCAAATATAACATTGGAAAATGATTACATTTTTGAGGTCCAATGTAGGTTTTTTTGAGGTCTTTTATACACATAGTATTTTTTCTCAATTTAGGGTACCTCAGTACAATGATGCATGTTTCTTGGTATTGATCTCTTTGGTTATTCAAAACAACTACAATGTTAATAATTCACTTCTTATTATGTTCATGTTGTTATATCACAGGTTCTATTTTCGCCAAGCAGGATTACCTTATTGACAACAAACTTTAAAACAAAGAATTCATAATGACTAAGAAAGGTAGTAAGAAGAAGGCGAAGGAAAGTGGGGAATACTAGATGTGGAAATAATCTCGAGCACCAGGACATAAAGTAAATTTGAAGATATCAGGGCTATCACAGGAGTTGCTCCCGAATTCAAATGGGGAGAACTCTATCAGATGATTAGAGATCAGAACATCCCAGACATTAGTCTCAAAAATATGATTATATACCAAAAGATAAGAAAGTTGGGCATCACTAAAGGTTCTACGGACCCAGAGCTCTTTCCTTACTCAGAGGTTATTGGGTGGATTCTATCCCAGACAAATCCCACCTCAAGGATTATCTATGACATTAAAGGATAAGCTTCTTCTTCATCTAATCCAGCCTACATAACATTGGCCTACAAGTTACCTCTTACACAGGTCATGATGACCAATGATTGGATCAATGATCCCTTGGAGTATGCAAAGAGAATGGTAGTTCCAAGGAAACAATTGCACCAAAATGCAAGTGGGGAGTATGAGTCTCAAATACTATGGACCCCATTCAAAATTGGGTTCCCTGAGCTGATGGAACTATTTATAAATTGAACTAGGTTCCTCTAATCAATTATATAGCCTTTGAGGGCACGATTTTTAATTGGGTAGACATCATATTAGACAACCTGTCATCCCATGTAGCAACCGCACAGGGAGGTATGACCCTGAAGAGGGCTGAGTTTTACATGTCATCCTACCTTATTGACTTCATTTTGTGTAGGAACCCGTTTTATAAGCTAGGATGCATTTGGAACCAGACCAAGGCTACAATTTATTTTTCTTATCAGATTCTCTCCCATAAGTACGTGGGCTATTACAAACTCATTTGTGAAGAATTTACGATGCCTCTTTATGAGATAATTTTCCTAAAAGAACCAAACTATCTGTCCGGCAACATAATGGAGTTTATAAGCGAGTATGGAGATTACTATTTCTCACCAGAAAGCACATACCTTAGAATGTATGGATGTTACAGATCTCCATCTCTTATTCCAAAGTACTCCATAGACTATGTAGTCCACAAAGAGACCATAAGGAAAGTGTTCTTAAAATGGGTCGACAAGTTCCTGGATGACATGAAGAAGGAAACTTTTTGCCCACTTCCTTTATACATTGGAGGATACAAATTCTCCAAGGTAAAGTGATATAGAGAGAAATTTGCTATGGCTTGGGGGTACCACAATAGATAGTATGACACCAAAAACTAATCCTTTCCAATATGCAAGGGTAATAAGCAAATCTAACACTAAGCGATATAGAATTGTACCTTATTTCGGATAGTGGAAGTAGATCCCTGTTGATATTTTCCAATGCAATTGCACTTACAATTTTCTCTCAACAACAATAAACAAAGCAAGCATGATATATCTAAATGCATTAGAGATAATATAGCATATATAATCAATCACGTATAAGAAATTAAATACATCCATGGATTCAATATTCATATTTAAAATGCACATGAATTGGATAGGAAAATATATTTCTATTAATAAAATAGAGATACAATAGTGACAAACTCTGTCGACACTTCTATGAACCGGAGAAACTGAGTCCTCCAGCTAGACCTCCACCACTTCAATCCTCCATATCTCAATAGCAAGCTCACAAAGTAAAGGAAACATTGGGAAGAACACTATCTGCCCAAGGGACAAAGGGATGCAGACTCAAGTATAAGCAAAATGAGGCAACAATGGACTATAGTTTCTTTACTCTTCAATTTCTCCTCTTTCAATGTATCAAAGAGGCTCAATATATAGTACTCCAAATAGGTAATGGAGGGTCAAGTCTGAGCATTCTCAAGGCATATGGAAGGCCAAGAGTCAATATATTCAGACTCATATGAGGAAAACTCCAAAAATATTTTTCTTTATGCACACATCCCGATGTACGCGGGTTTGAGGTCAAAAGATGTGTATACACGCGATTATGGCTTTAAAAGTCACATATAGGTATAAACAGGTGATTTTTGGGGATGATATTGGAACATCAAAGTATAATATATGTCCATGGGGTCCAAATATTCCAATGAGGGACAGGGAAGGCCATAAATATGTGATCCACCAGGTGTGGTAAAATCAGCTATAACAGATGCCTCTTAATGTGTGAGGTCATAGGGATAACATGATGGCTGAAATACATTATAAAATCCATCCTAGAAGTGGAGTAATGAAGACCCATGTAGAAGAACCAGCCACTCATCAATACAATACAATGGTCATTCTTTGCATGTGACTGCAAATACATACAACCGTCCCAGATACATAAGAGTACAATTTCCATGAATATGCATGATATACAAATCTCATGTGTGGTCATCGCCACATACAATATACAATGAATAAATATCTCCATAGTGGATGAAGATATTTGATATACACTAGAAACACTGGAATGAATATCACGAGAGCTAACATCTCATGAATACTGGCACAATCAAGGAGGTAGCACATATGGAATGCCACCAAGCTAGAAGGTCTTCTACACAAACCGCTACGAGTACATGTCCTACTATGCAAATGAATGTGTCGAGGTCGAACATAGTAGTCCATCATTTGATTACTAGCCATTGATGTATACCATTAACATATGCGAGATAACCCACCGATAATGAAAATGGGAATCAAGGTATAGAGTGCAATCTAACAAGTTTGAATAGATGCGTTGAGGTTAAACACTTGAAAGAATCCATCGATTAGGGGACATTGATGTATTCCCAAAACTGTTGATGGCGAGAGGACCTACCACTGATGACTGTAAGTCTCAAGGCACTCAAAGGACTCTAGAATCCTATTCCAGAATAAATGATCTGAAGTTGATGGAATGGAATCCGCTCGAATGAGGGCATTAAGGCATCCCCCATCAACCAACACGAGGTACTCAGCAATGATGTATAATGTGGAAGAACTTGAACAAGATGTGCATGAACCAGTAACAATACCGAGAATGGACGACATGCATATTCAAGATAATTGGGGAATGGTTGACTCAAGATTTAACTTCCTTTGAACAAGAGCATAAGGAAAGTGGTGACTGAAGGTAGGAAACATTGACTCAATATGAAAATAGGGACATCTCTGTGACACAAGAGGCATCAACATAGGCTCCATGATGACTGTAAGCGTAACTAGTCGGTGGAGATAAACTCAGAGTAACAAGTACAACTCCTAAATTCATACTAATAACCCAACCAACAGATGTGATATACAGTGCTCTCTTCGAAGGCGACATGACTCGACTGCCGCCAAAGATAATATCTTTTCCCATCTGGCTTTTTGTGTTTTTTGTTTTTTGGAATTTTTCAGATATTTTGAAAAGCTTGAAAAATAATAAAGTGATTTATAGTACATAGCTAGGAGGAGATGAGTGTCAGGGATAGGAAAACTAGTTCCAAGCAGTGGAACATACCTATTCTCAATGCAAGGAAGTAAGTACAAGATAACAACACTCGGGGGAAGGTCTCCTCCTGGTAAAGGGGTGGTCAAGCTGCAAAGGATATGTAAAAGGATCTGCTTGGATAGACATGAGACAAGCTGTTGGGGCGCGCACCTTAACGGTACTTAATTTTGGTAACTCCACGGTTTTTGTGGAAGCTTGTAAGCAGAGTTGCGCATCAAAATAGTCTTAGGGGTGTCGGGGTTGAGCCAAAGCCCTCTTTTTTGTAATTTTCCATAAATTTTGGGTGTAAGCCCATGAGTTTGTAATAGTGCACTTGTATAAATAGGCACTCATGTAAAGATGTCAAGGGTATCTAATGAAATGAGGATCATATGATGTGAAGAAGTTAGATCTATTTTTTGGTTTTAAGGTCAAGTCCCAGCTGTGTGCGTGGATGACCTCTGTAGCTATGTGTGCAGAGGGTTTTTGTAAAGAAAGGAACTGCAGCTAAGTGCGCAGCTTAGAGATTGTAAGAAAGGAACTGCAACTGAGTGCACAGTTAGACTGGAAGGATGGATCTGCTGCTGAGTGCGCAGATCAGAACTGTTGCTTTGTGAAAACTTGAATAAAAGAGCAGTTTTGTGGATGTAGCCCCTACACTGGGGGTGAACCACGTTATATCTTGTGTTGTGGTTCTTTTGTGTTGTTTTTGTTATGGTTTTATTTTATGCATTGATAAGTAGATAATTGACAAAGTAAGATATCTGCTGAATAATAACTTTGCTGTGAATTCCCAGTTAAGGGTTAAGCAAGAAACTGTTTGTTCATCTAACCGCGAAGTTATTTAAGTACAAGTCAAAGCTCTGTATTGTATTGTATTAAGGCTAAAGGTACAGTAATATCCCTCTTCTGCTTGCAGAAACCTGGTTCTACGGCACCCCATAGCTATTTTGGGTGAGACTACAACCTGTTCGCAGGTTGTTACTGAAAGGGCCAACATTGTGGGTCTTTTTGTTGGTGTGAAGTTAATGGTATAAAACCTGGGTCTGCCCTATAGCCCAACAAATTGGTTCCGTTTCCGATTGAACTCAGTATCTGCTCAAGAGGTATTTACGTCATACCTAGAGGACTATGTTCTAGAGACCCTCAGTGAAATAAATCGGTGACTGGATTGAAGAGACCTATTTGAAATTTGCTGAGCAAGAAAAATAAGGATCCTCATCGTAGCTCAGACGATTTCTTGCAAAGGTATGTATTTGCTGATATTTATGAAATTTTCTTTGGTAGTATCCACATAGAATTGCACCAGTGGTTATCCAGGTTGACAGAGAGAAAGATGAACTTCCAAGAAGGTTAGTTTCCTGACTGGAACCCCGAGAGAGAAAGACAAACTTCCAAGAAGGTTAGTTTCCTGACTGGAACCCCGTGAGAATTAATATATTGAAAAGAGTGAACAACGAGATATCACGAGCTATTGATTTCTGGACAACGCAAACCCTTGAAGCATTTGTGATAGAGTTTGCCATCGACACAAGTACCTCTTTTAGTGAAGCTGAAAGACAGTTTTTCAAAGGACCAAGGGGTAAGTACTTGAATTCATTTATTTTGAAAATTAAAATGCTCTTGGCTGAAAAAGGTATATTGCTTATAGAATCCGATTGCTAGAGTTGTTGCCACTAACCTATGTTTGGAAGTGAAAGTGACTTCGACGAGCAAAGTGGTTTGCTGCGAAGTGGTAAACGATACAAGAAAATTTTTGGACCCTATACCCTAGGTCAGAATACCGAAGAAGACTCTAAGTCCGAAGAAACCTCTTCCATTAGAAACCCTCCTATAACTCCACAGCGAAGATCTATTAACCCTGATCTAGGGGGTCATTCGTCTTTAAAGATATACTGATCCAAGATAAAGAGGAAATGGTTCAACAACAAAAGAAAATGGTACAATGGCGGCTAGGTTTGGTAAAACTCAAGACTTCATCACCTTTGAAAATGGGGTCAATGCATTTCAAGATGTTTAATGGTTCTTAGCTATGATAAAAAACATATCTAAGCTTAACTTTATCCCATGGGTCAGCTCTTAAAGGGTTGTTGCTTTCCCACATGTCCCAAAACCAGACTTTGCATATATGTCATGAACCCCGTTCAATGGTTATGTTATGCCAAAGACCATATGTCAAGTTGGATGGGGATTACCAAATGAAACCATGATATAATACATATATATATATGTTGCAATGTTGGCGGGATATTCATGTGGTGTATATTGCATAGCTCGGTGATATTTCCATTAACCGTTGTGAAAAGGCCGCGTAGTTGGTTCACGGTCTGTTGACGAATCGGAGGTCGGAAGGGATCTCCTTCCTCAACGACGGAGGTCGGAAGGGATATCCTTTCACAACGGTGGAGGTCGGAAGGGATCTCCTTCCGCAACGGCAGAGGTCAGAAGAGATCTTCCTTCCGCAACATCGGAGGACGGAAGCCTTTCCCCTTCCGCAACGGCGGGGCTCACAAGCCTTCTCCCTTCTACAATGACAAAAACTTAAAGGACGTTCAGAGCGTGGATCGAAATTCGGAGCAATAGGTAGTCCGCAACAGTGGGCACAATCTGGATCGGAAGAATAATGCTTTCGGCAGCTGCAACAGCGGAAGCCCAAAACTTAAAAGATTGGTGAAATAACTCGACGGAATCCGAGAAAGAAGTGGTGCACCATACGCAACTGCGGAAACCGAAGTAACTAAAGCTTCCGACTCGAAAAACCAACCGACAGCCGATTGAGACAGAGTTCATCGAAGTAAAATCAAAGCCCGTTGCTTATCCTCTTCCGCAATGGCATACGCGTCGATGACTAAAGCTTCCGATTCAAAACTGTTTTTGCAGTTTGGTACACAGTCTTGATGCTGCGTTTCAGGGAATGAACAGACGCATTGGTACCACTCTTTTGGTTCTTTAGTTCCATCTTGGCAGATGAGTAACACTCTGGCAGGTATCATAGTTGGCACAGTTTTGTTGCCACGTTTGGATAGTATGAACAACCTGTTTGTAATGTTACGGGAATATGGAACGCTCGGTTACGATGAACGAGTTGGCATTTGGCAGGAGGAGGCGGAACAGACTCTTTGGTAACGTTTTGGTGAGTCGAAATGGTGACGATTCCTCCCACTGAATGCTTCAACAACTCGATTCTAGCCACGATATAAGGGTTCCAGCCTATTTTAGCCAGGAGAGATTCCAGTTTTTCAGCCAGTACGTGAGAAAAAAAAAATTTGCTGTAAAATTATTCCAGATGCTGTTAGTATAAAGTCAACCATTCTCTGTTACATGGGGGCTTCTTTGCCTGTTGAATACCCGATTGTAATTTCTAGAGAGGAGTCTTGAAGACTTTGTGTTCAGCCTTCTGTTTTACAGTTTTCTGTAGTTAATTTTGACAGAGACAGAAGATAACAGGAGAGTTTTGCTGCAATTTATCCAGAGTGCTGTTTGTATTTAGAAGTTGACCATTTCTCTGTTATAGTTTGGCTTCTTTATCTTTTGAAGTCCAAGTTGTAAGTTCTAGAGTGGAGGTCTTGAAGACTTCCTATCCAACATTATGTTTCTGCAAATGCTGAAGTTGATGCCAGAACCATTTTGTACCATTTAAAGCCATTAATTGGATCGGTACCCATTGGAGAGGGACCCGGAGACGTAACCCAGTGGAGGGGGTGAACTCCGTTATCAAATTCTGTTTATGACTCTGTTTCTGTGTTTTCTTTCTTGTATCTGTCTATCCGTGTTGTGGTTTTCATTCCTGTTCTGAGCATTTAATTTCTGTTAATGTTGTTCCATTAATTAACCTGTTGATCACATTCTTTTACAACAAACTTTTAATGCACTAAAGTTGAGGTCCTATGGATCATATTATGGTATCAGAGCTGGTTGAGTGTTGTGCAAGTTTGTGAATACTTACCAGGTCCAGGTTAAAGGTTGGTGAAGGAGAATTAGTTGAAGTAGATCCTGATATTGGCTCTATAAGAACGTTCTCAAGAACCATGTCTTCTCCACGAAGGGAAGAAGAAGGACATACCGAACGAGAAAAACCTGTCATTTCTGAAACTGAGTTTATGGAGGCTTTTATGAGCATGAAAGCCATGATGGAAATTCTACTCGATGAGCGAGCAGAAAGGAAGAAGAAAGAAGAAGGATCTTCATCCAGAGATGCAGAAGTGAAGCCAGAAGAAAAGGGTAAAGGAGTAGGAGGTGATGGTGATCCTCCTGATACTAAACAAACTTTTTCTTCTTCTCATACTTCTCATAATGCAAGTCCTAATATGCCTTATTTCAAATTGGATGTAAAATTGGAATTACCTATTTGTAATGGAGATGTAGATGCTGAAAAATTAGACAATTGGATCAAGTAGCTTGAAGTATATTGCAGGGTGTAGGGCATTAATGATGACCCTTCCAAGATTCAATTGGCCACTTTGAGGATGAGTGGAATGACTCTTACTTGATGGGAGAGAAAGATTCAGCAAGATCTTCGAAAGAATGGTAAAATTATCTCAGTTTGGAATGAATTCATTGAAGTATTAAGAAAGCAATTTTATCCTTTAGGTCATATGCAGCAATTAATAATGAGCTGGAAAATGTTTAGACAAGCTAAAGGACAAAGCATTCAGATTATACTCATGAATTTAGAAAGAAGGCTATTGCATTGGATATGCAAGAAACTCTTCTTAAATATATTGGTGGCATGCATTCTTATTTGCGACATACTTTGTTGATGTTTAACCCCAGTAATTTGGATGATG
>LPNX010571727.1:74380-85817 GCA_001517045.1 Pseudotsuga menziesii
ATAGCTCGGTGACATTTCCATTAACCGTTGTGAAAAGGCCGCATAGTTGGTTCACGGTCTGTTGACGAATCGGAGGTCGAAAGGGATCTCCTTCCGCAATGGTGGAGGTCGGAAGGGATCTCCTTCCGCAACGGCGGAGGTCGGAAGAGATCTTCCTTCCACAACATCGGAGGACAGAAGCCTTTCCCCTTCTGCAATGGCAAGGCTCACAAGCCTTCTCCCTTCTGCAACGGTGGAAACTTAAAGGACATTCGAAGCGCGGATCGGAAGTTGGAGAAATAGGCAGTCTGCAATGGCCAGCACAATCTGGATCAGAAGAATAATTCTTCTGGAAGCCGCAATGGCGGAAGCCCAAAACTTAAAAGATCGACGAAATAACTCGACGGAATTGGAGAAAGAAGTGGTGCGCCATCCGCAACTGCGAAAACCGAAGTAACTAAAGCTTCTGACTAAAAAACCAACCGACAGCTGATTGAGACAGAGTTCATCGAAGTAAAATCAAAGCCCGTTGCTTATCCTCTTCCACAATGGCGGACACATCGATGACTAAAGCTTCTGACTCAAAATTGTTTTTGCAGTTTGGTACACAGTCTTGATGCCTCGTTTCAGGGAATGAACAGACGCATTGGTAGCGCTCTTTTGGTTCTTTGGTTCCGTCTTGGAAGATGAGTAATGCTCTGGCAGGTATCATAGTTGGCACAGTTTTGTTGCCACGTTTGGATAGTATGAACAGCCTGTTTGTAACGTTACGGGAATATGGAACGGTCGATTATGATGAACGATTTGGCATTTGGTAGGAGGAGGTGGAACAGACTCTTTGGTAACATTTTGGCGAGTCGAACCGGTGACGATTCCTCCCACTGAACGCTTCAACAGCTCGATTCTAGCCACGATATAAGGGTTCCAGCCTAGTTTAGCCAGGAGAGATTCCAGTTTTTCAGCCAGTATGGGAGAAAAAAAAAAGTTTACTGTAAAATTATTCCAGATGCTGTTAGTATAAAGTCGACCATTCTCTGTTACATCGGGGCTTCTTTGCCTATTGAAGACCTGATTGTAATTTCCAGAGAGGAGTCTTGAAGACTTTGTGTTCAGCCTTCTGTTTTACAGTTTTCTGTAGTTAATTTTGACAGAGACAAAAGATAGCAGGAGAGTTTTGCTGCAATTTATCCAGAGTGTTGTTTGTATTTAGAAGTCGACCATTTCTCTGTTATAGCTTGGCTTCTTTATCTTTTGAATTCCAAGTTGTAAGTTCCAGAGTGGAGGTCTTGAAGACTTCCTGTCCAGCATTCTGTTTCTGCAAATGCTGAAGTTGATGCCAGAACCATTTTGTACCATTTAAAGCCATTAATTGGATCGGTACCCATTGGAGAGGAACCCGGAGACGTAGCCTAGTGGAGGGGGTGAACTCCGTTATCAAATTCTATTTGTGACTATGTTTCTGTGTTTTCTTCCTTGTATCTATCTATCAGTGTTGTGGTTTTCATTCCTGTTCTGAGCATTTAATTTCTGTTAATGTCGTTCCATTAATTAACCTGTTGATCGCATTCTTTTACAACAAACTTTTAATGCACTAAAGTTGAGGTCCTACGGATCATATTATGGTATCAGAGCTGGTTGAGTGTTGTGCAAGTTTGTGAATGCTTACCAGGTCCAAGTTAAAGGTTGTTGAAGGAGAATTAGTTAAAGGAGATCCTGAGATTGGCTCCAGGAGAACATTCTCAAGAACCATGTCTTCTCCACGAAGGGAAGAAGAAGGACATATCGAACGAGAAAAACCTATCATTTCTAAAACTAAGTTTCTGGAGGCTTTTATGAGCATGAAAGCCATGATGGAAATTCTACTCAATGAGCAAGCAGAAAGGAAGAAGAAAGAAGAAGGATCTTCATCTAGAGATGCAGAAGTGAAGCTGGAAGAAAAGGGTAAAGGAGTAGGAGGTGATGGTGATCCTCCTGATACTAAACAGACTTTTTCTTCTTCTCATACTTCTCATAATGCAAGTCCTAATATTCCTTATTTCAAATTGGATGTAAAATTGGAATTACCTATTTATAATGGAGATGTAGATGCTGAAAAATTAGACAATTGGATCAAGCAGCTTGAAGTATATTGCAGGGTGCAGGGCATTAATGATGACCCTTCCAGGATTCAATTGGCCACTTTGAGGATGAGTGGAATGGCTCTTACTTGGTGGGAGAGCAAGATTCAGCAAGATCTTCGAAAGAATGGTAAAATTATCTCAGTTTGGAATGAATTCATTGAAGTATTAAGTTGAGGTCCTACGGATCAACCCCTGAGAACCCGTCACAGTATGAAAGTAACCCTAGCTCAGGTATTCTTGTCGCAGGTCAATCTACCCCAGTAAGTTCCCCTCCTCTTGCTCCCTCACCCCCTCAATCCCTAATGGCCCATATGACTGATGATATTAAGCTGCCAGTATTCAAAGGAACTGGATCATAGGATCCAGAACAGTTTTGGTTTTTATGTGAAGCCGTGTGGACTGCTAAGAACATTATGGATCAAGATATAAGAAGAGTGCAGCTGGTCACTTCTTTTAGAGACCGATCTTTGACCTGGTTTATGAAATTTTCCAGCACTCAGAACCATGTCTTGGCTGATATTAAAACCACAATGATCAAAGAGTTCAATAAGCCTAAATCATAATCACAGTGCATAACTGAACTGAAAGAGATTCAGCAGAGGCGAGGTGAATCCGTTTGGGACTTTGATCAGAGGTTCAAAGTTCTGCTAGATCAAGTTAGTTTCACTATTGTACCAGTGCAGCATAAATAAAGGTTCATTGCATCCCTATTACCCCACATCAGTACTCCACTTATGCAACAGAAGGTTGCTGATCAGCGAGAAGCTTTGGAAATTGCTATGAAGCTTGAAACAGCTCCTGTCGAAGATAATTCTAGCATAACCCAAATACAAGCGTAGTTGGCGGAAATGGCTTTGGAGCTTCGCGACATGAAGAAGGGGAAATCTATTTGCGAAGATATTTGGTGTACATGATGTAGGATAGAAGGCCATGACAAAGAACAGTGTCCTGTGTTAAGAAATTACCTGAATACTGGTGCACCAAACCCATTTAACCCTAGTGTTCTGTATAGTGAGATCTGTAGAACGACTGGCCAGCATCGACCTGAAGACTGCTATCTGCTGCAGCGATATGTGCAAGTACCTAAGAATCCCTATTGCAAGTTCTGTAAGTCAGTTAGACACAATGAAGAGGAATGTCGCAGCTTTGACCTTATGAGAGAGCGAACATATGATGCTTATAGGGTACAGAATGATGCACAAGGCAATGATGGATATGGTTACCATGGTAGTACATCAGGTCGAGGTACTTTTGGAGGTCGTGGTCGTGATGGTATGTCTGGAAGAAGTCGAGGCCAGGTTGTGTGCTATAATTGTAATCAGGTAGGACATCTAGCTAGAGACTGTCGAAAACCAACTATGACATGTCAATATTGCAGAGCAGTAGATCATGTCATTGAACAATGCCCACAGCTGATAGCCAAGATACAAGAAATAAATAGCACTCCTACTCAGAATATTCAGATGATTACTGTAGAGCAAAAACCTGTCCCAGCCATTAACGTTGTTACAAGGAGTGGAGCTACGACACAAGTGCAAAATAAGGAGAAACAACCTGATGAGGCTTGGGTTCGTAAGACCCCAGAGAAAATCCCAGCATTTGATGTTGTAAGAGAAAAAGAGACATTTAGGGAAGCCAAAAAAGACTTTGCTGACCCAAGCACATCAGTAGCACCTGCGCAACAGCATCAATAGCAGTTACAGTCTCAAAAAGCTTCGACGAATAAAGTAATTACACTGTCATCATTTTTACAGAGTTGTATGAATCTCTTAAGGAATCAGAATGCTTTGAATGAGTTATAGAAAGTTATTGCTTCTTGCGAACCCCAGCAAAGCTCTAGAAAAGAAAAAACTGTTAATAGAGTTAGAAGAACTGGAAGAGAAATGAGATTGCATGCCCAAATAGGAGAATATGATATGATTGATATCATTTTAGACCCGGGATCAGAAGTAAATGTCTTAACTAAGAAGACATGGGAACAAATGGGAAAACCTACCCTTGGAATGGTCCCCTATACAGTTGAGATTAGCCAATAAGCAAAAGATTGTGCCCCTAGGAAGATTCCCTAGTGTCCCAGTAGATATTGATGGAGTCAGCACCTTAGCAGATTTTGAAGTCATTGAAATAATTGATGATAGCAACCCCTATCCAGCCTTGCTAGGAATTGAATGGGCAATAGAGAATTCTGCAATAATCAACCTTAAGAACAGGTAGATGACTTTTGAAGGAAAAGGTTTGAGAGTCATAGTACCCTTGGACCCTTCTCAAGGAGAAAGGTATACAGAGCCAGTCAGAGATGAAGATTAGGATGTTTTGGATCATATCTACAACATCATAGATAAAGAAGAAGACTATGTTAACCCTACTCCTGAAGGTATAATGGACTGGCAGTGTGATAGTTCTTGCATGACTGATTCAGATGAAGGCTTAGAGAATTAGCAGAATAGACTTTATGAACTACATGGACATTGATGTGCAAGGATTACCAAGTCTCTCAGATGGCTTGGCTCACAGACAAGAGCCTTACCTATTTTTGATGGCTCAACATACCCTGAATATTTTATTTTGCAATTTTCAGAGCAGGTACCAGATTCACAGAAAATGGAGACTCTAGATTCAGTATTTAGAGCCACAGCTGCTAGATGGTGGAATGGTCATAAAAAGTACATTCATAGTTGGGAAGCTTGTCAAAAGTCCCTTCGCCTGAGATTCATGGGTCAACCTCAGGAGTTGCGAAGCAGGTTTAATGGTAAGACTAGCCCTCACGAACATTTGGAGCAATGCTACGAAGCATGGAAGCATGTACCTCATGAAGAATGGGTAAATAGGTTTATACACACTTTGGAACCTGTAGCAAAGAACTGGTATGCAGAGGTGGAGCATTGCCATGGTACAGTAAGTTGGGATAGTCTTGTTGATAGTTTTGTGCTGACATTTTCTATTAATGAGGTTTTTCCTACTTTAGACGCAGCGATTAGGTTGATCCATACTAAGGTGTTTGATGATAAAGAAATAGCAGAGTACCAACCTGATTGGAAGGAACAAGAGGCTAATGCAGTAGAATGCTGTAACCTCGCAATTGACGAGGATGATGACCCGTACAGCATTAATATTCTTGAGTCAGAAGGACACTGCAAAGTACATGGACCAGCAGTCGAAGTACCTAAAGTGACTCATCCCTTGAAGACAAGGACAGTAAACATTGGATCAGAAGAAATTCCTAAGTATGCTGCCATTGGATATTATTGGGATGAAGAAATGGTGAGCAAAGTGACCCAACTTCTCCATGAGTACCAGGACTTATTTCCGATGAAGTTCTCAGAAATGAAAGGTATCCTTGGTGATATAGGAGTGATAAAAATCCCTTTGAAACCTGATGCGAATCCTGTAAAACAACGCCCTTATAGGCTGAAGCCTAAGTATAAAGAAAAAGTCAGGATGGAGCTAGATAAGATGCTCGTTGTAGGAATCATTAAGCCTTTCGAAGAGTCCGAATGGGTCAGTCCTATGGTGGTACAAGAAAAGAAGACCAAACGAGAAATCAGAATTTGTGTCAATTTGAGGAAGCTGAATGATGCCTGTTTACATGATCCTTTTCCTACTCCCTTTACAGATGAAGTTTTAGACAATGTCGGAGGTCAAGAAGTGTATTCCTTCACTGATGGATTTTCAAGTTACCATCAGATCAGAATTCCTCCAAAGGATCGACATAAAACAACCTTCACTACAGAAATGGGATCTTTCCAGTATACAGTTATGCCCTTTGGATTGAAGAATGCACCTGCTATGTTTTCCAGAGTAGTCATATCTGCATTTAAGGAATTTATACATAAATTCTTGGAAGTTTACTTTGATGATTGGACTATCTTTGGTTTATTGAAATATGATATAACCAGTTTAAGACTTATGCTGGACAAGTGTAGACAACATCAGATTTCACTAAACCTGAAGAAGTGTATCTTTTGTGCACCTTTCGGAATTCTGCTAGGTCAAATTGTGTGCAAACAAGGGTTGATGGTCGACCCTGCGAAGATAGCCATTATCGTGAACCTGCCACCTCCGAAGTTTGTTAAGCAAATTCGCACCACACTTGGCCATACTGGATATTACAGGAAATTCATCAAAGGATATGCTCAGATTATAGCCCCTATGGAAAAGCAATTGAAGAAAGATATTAAGTTTGAATGGACACCTGAGTGTCAAGAAAGCTTGGATATTTTGAAAGAAAATATGGTAGTTTCCCCTATCTTAGTATTCCCTAACTGGAATAAGGATTTTCATGTGCATGTCGATGCATCCTCCATTTCTTTGGGTATAGTATTGGCTCAGCCCGGTGAAGGTAATATTGATCACCCTATTGCTTTTGCAAGTAGAAAATTGTCCACAGCAGAAAAGAATTATACTACGACAGAACGAGAAGATCTAGCTATGGTTTATGCCTTGCAGAAGTTTTGACACTATCTGTTAGGATCTCATTTTAAGATGTTCACTAACCATTTTGCTTTGAAGTATTTGGTTAAAAAGCCTGTGCCAGGTGGAAGGATATGCAGATGGCTGATTCTGTTTCAGGAATATGACTTTGAGATCATAGTTAAGCTTGGAAGATTTAACCTAGGGCCTGACCACTTATTGAGGCTCTAGTTAGGAGAAGATCCCACTAGTTTGGACGAAGGTCTTCCCGATGCCCAGTTGTTTGCCATCCATATGGTTGATGACTATTTCCAGGATATTGTTCAGTACTTGTCTACAGGTTTTGCACCCGCCGGGATGGCAACACAGCAGAGGAAGCAGTTGGTGGTTAGAGCAGCTGACTTTACTTTGATAGCGGGACAGCTATATAAGATGGGACCAGATGAAATACTGCGCAGATGTGTCCTGGAGCATGAAAATTCATTGATTTTGGCTGAGGCACATTCTGGAGCAGCAGGAGGTCATTATGCAGGAAAAGCTACTGCGCAGAATATTCTGATAGCTAGATTATGGTGGCCCACAATTCATAAGGATGCAAGAGAGTATTGCCACAGCTGCGACATCTGTCAGAGGACAGGAAAACCATCCAGGAGGGATGAGATGCCTCTGGTTCCATAGGTAACTTTACAAGAATTTGACAAGTGGGCTATTGATTTTGTTGGACCTATCAATCCCCCTGGGAAGAAATTCGAAGCAAGATACATTATTACATCAATTGACTACCTTACTCGTTGGGCCGAAGCTTAACCAGTCAAAAACTGTAGTGCTGCTACAGCTGCGAATTTCATCTTTGATAACATCTTGTCAAGATTTAGGTGTCCTAGAATTCTTATGAGTGATCAAGGATCACATTTCCTAAATAAGACTATTGAAGTATTGACTGAAGAATTTCAAGTATATCATTAGAAGAGTACTGCCTACCATCCTCAAGCAAATGGAACTGTCGAAGCTTTTAACAAGATCCTTGAGCACGCTCTGACGAAGGTTTGCAATGTTAACAGAAATGATTAGGATATTAGAATTCCAGCAGTATTATGGGCTTATAGAACCACTTGCAAGAAGTTGATAGGCCATACACCTTTTAGGCTGGTCTATGGACAAGAAGCAGTCATGCCCATGGAGTACATTGTTCCTAGCCTCAGAATATCTTCCTTCATAGAGATGGATGACCCAGCTATGTGGAAAGAAAGGATGACAAAGATACTAGAACTCGAAGAAGACAGATTCATTGTAGGTTTCCAGTAGTAAGTACAGAAAGACGGAGAAAAATCATGGCATGATAGGCACATTAAGAAGAAGCAATTCTAGATTGGTGATCTTGTGCTCTTATACGACAGTAAATTCATAAAGTTCCCAGGTAAGTTCAAGACACATTGGAAAGGACCATACATAGTTCAGGAAGTTACTGATGGTGGTGCAGTCCAGTTAACTAAATTGAATGGAGAAATTTTACCTTCCATGGTGAATGGAAGTAGATTAAATAAGTATAGGGACAAGCCGGGACTCCCTAATAAGAAGTAATAGAAAGAAGGAGAGTCTAAGTACCAAGAATAGTTGAAATTGGGTACTAGAATATAATGAAGCTGTTCTCAAAGCTACGAAGTGTTGAAGGCTGTCAAAGATCGAATGTCAAAGTTTGGTTGGTGCTTGGGTCAGGACGGGTCGAAGGTCAATATTGTGTCGAAGGTCTTCATGATGACGAAGCTGCAGTTAGTGGTTGCGTCGAAGAAGAAAGGTCTGTCGCAGCCTAAAATGTGACTGATGGGACAAACTAGATTTGGCAGCGTCGACACATGAGCTGCCTTAACTGCTTGTAATGATGAGATTTTGGGAAATATCACACCGTGTGAACAGGATTTACTGCCGCTTGTAGAAGGAGAAAGTCGACATAAGTCGACTTGAATGAAGACCGACTTAGTCAGCCGACTAAGTCGATGGAACGACTAAGTCGGTCGGCCGAGTAAACTAGTTAATTAAGTCAGCTACCTAACAGTCATGTCGGTTCACCGAACCGACAGGTAGTTATTTTGTAACTGTTTGTAACTTGTATATATTAGGCTCTTGAGCCACACAAGAACTCAGTTCAGTTCTGTGCTTTGTATGAACTCATTATAATAAAGATATTCTGTTCTATCCAATCTATTCTTGTCTTCTGTCTCTGTTTATATTTATGTATGTTTTAGTATGTATTATTGGTAACCTTATGTGATCTGTGAGATTACAACATTGGTTCCGTTGCCGGTAGTACATGTCTAGAATATCTGTTCACATATGATACCAGAGCAGGAGATAAAGGAGTAGTGGGAGCCTAAGATTGCCAACTAATTACAAAATTACGCACGTAGGAACAGACTAACAGTTGCAGAAGCCAAAGCCAGATTTTTCACCGAGACACACGAGAAGTTTGTTGAATCCGTGCCACAACTACTAAAGCAACTCCTGGATGAAAAAGACCGACGCAACTAAAGAAGACCAGTTGCTAGAGAAACTTATTCGAGGGGGTAGAACTAATCTGTTGGAGTGGTGTGAGAAGATCACCGACGACTTCTATGAAGAGCAAGCAATCGAAGACAGAACCTCAGTGGAAACTGTAAAAGCCAAATTCTACACAGATTTCACTGACCAATTTTTGTGCTCCTTATCGACCCTGTTGTTCAAGTTCCTGATAGAGAAAGGAGCAGGCCATATCGTCGAACCTCGACCACCATTGTACGAATCGCCATCAAACACTAACTGGGTGGAGAAGCAAAAGAAGTGGGAGAAATTCATCGCTGAAAGGGAGTGGGAATACTTCCTGAGCAAATAGAAAGAACTATCCGAGCTTTCTAAAAAGCGTCGGGTAGGCTATGGGGGGGTAGCTGGTCGTGTGTCGGAGAGGGAGCATAGTGGATACCAGTTGACCAAGCCAGTAATGAACAGTCGACCGAAGAGGAATCGCAGGAATAGTATTGTATGAAAGTATGTTGAACATTAAGAAAATCGAGAGGGACGAACGACAGCAAAGAAGGGAAGCCAGACGTGAACGAGCCGACGAGCTGCATTGAGAACAAAACCCTAGGGAGATCGACCATGATGAGAATCTGCCAGATTCGAGTCATGACCGACAAGAAGAAGGCATAGAGGAAGAGATGGCCCCTAAGGATGAAGAAGTGTGGATAGATCAGCAAGAATCTCTCCAAATAACGATTCTCGACGAAGTAACCCTGTCCCCAGCTAATTCACATACCGTAATACAGACTATTATTGAAGACGACCTCCGACTGAGAGCTGGTGACATCACAATCTGGAGTCAACTCGGTGATGAACCATACCCGGGATGACACCTTGTCATACGCCGACCGGTCGAAGGGAACTGGGTGACCTTTCAAATGGCACCCTCCTTTCAGAGTATCCACTTGCTCCTACTGACACATGAATGAGCACCCCCCCTGCCACATACAACTTTAGAAGATACCCAAGAGTCAGACCTGAGCACGCAAAGTGACAGTGGGCCATCAAGAAGACAAATTATCAACAATCCGTTGTACGACGAGAAAGAATCGACCACCGATGGAAGCACAAGTTCTGTCGACCAAAACCCCATCGTCACCCCCACAGGTTCGACTGTATCAACAACCCCACCTCTTTCACCACCACCCACACCACCCACCCCGCCAACTTCTGAAAGTAGTGATAGTGATTCAAGCATGGGTCATGGCACTACTCACATTCCTCTCTACGAGGGGGATGAAGACCCCAGACGACATTGGTTCGTCTGTGAGTCGACCTGGGAAGCAAACCAGGTCACGGATGAAGAACGACAGATGGCCCAGTTCGCAGGGGCCCTAAGCAAACGATCCTTGACATTGTTCATTACATTCACAAAAGGGACCCCCAAATCAACCAAAGCAGAGATAAAAGCACAGTTCCTATCCTTTTTCAAAACCCCAGATGCTAAGCACCTGGCAGCCAAAAAGATGAAAACAACCCAACAGAAGCCAGGAGAAACTGTCCGCGACTATGACAAACGCTGGAAGGACCTAACGAGCCAACTAGATTATGTTATTGACGAACAATTATTAATTCAGTGGTTCTTTGCAGGTCTATCATAGAAAGTTCACCGACATATCAGTCTGGAAACTTTCAAGACATATGAAGATGCGCTGACAAAAGCTTTGCAGGTCGAGATGGACGAAGATATCCCTGCATATCCAACAGACCACCGCCTGGAGGAACAGCTAGAAAATGTCCAGAAGTATTTAAAAGAGTTTACCCTGAAGAATCAAGAGATCTGGTGTACAAACTGTTCGACGGCCGGTCATTCAAAAGATACTTGTCGATAGCAGTACAGCCGACAAGATGTCCGTTTTGTGCAGACTAAAGCGTTTTGCGATATCTTCCAGGAACGTGGAGACCATTCTACAGCTGACTATCCATACAACATGAAGAATGGAAAGGCCTCCTGGTGTGCCATCTGCGAGACAAAAAGCCACAACACGGCCGACTATCAACTGAACCTGAAAAATAGATAGAACTACCAGGCCGTCTACCAAACGAATGCAGTAGCACAGACTAATGAGCAAAGCAATCCAAATAATCAAAATGGGCAACAAGCTAACGGCCGACGATATGAACGTCGGTATGACAATCGACGACAAGGGTTTGGAAGAGGTCGATTCATTGGGAATCGAGACATACACACTCGTCGACCTAGCCAGTGCTTCATTTGCTATAAAGAGGGGCACAGATGCGCAGACTGTCCGTACAAGGACAGAACTGACCTGAAATTTTGTATGCATTGTGGAGTAGGCGATCACTCCTTGGAGGATTGTCCTACTATGTTGGAAAAAATTAATATGAAAAATAATGTTAATGTCTTGTCCTGTGTA